>LN483463.1:523362-551786 GCA_900002565.1 Culicoides sonorensis | reverse complement strand
AAAAAAAACTAAAAAAAAATCAATAATTTCCATGAAAACTCCTCCATATCATCAACAAATTTTCCATTCCCATATTCCCATTAATCGATAAATTCCTTCAAATTTCTCATTCCACCATATTTTAATTTTTGTGTTGATTTTTCAGTTCATTATTAATTTATGATATCTATTAATTTGAAATAATACATAATTTGAAAGATGTTTCACCATCAAAAATTTATTTTTGGGGAAGTGTGTATTCGACTTTACACCACATAAATGTTTTGAATGGTTTAAATGACTGCCGCCTGTTGAGTGAACGAGAGAACACAGTGAAACAACCTCAAATTTCAATCAAATTCCACAAAGTACCATTTGGCTTGAAATTAGTGAATTACTGAGGGAAATTTTGTCGCTCAGTGAATTTTATTTCTTTTTTTTTGTGTCTTGCTTTTGTCTTATTATTATTTTATTTTATTATTATAAAGAAAATTTTATGATCGTGGTTTTTCTTTTGTTATCTTTTCATCATCAATGTTGTGTGTGTGTGTGTGTGTGTGTGTGTGTGTGTGTGTGTGTGTATGGATTATTATTTTACAAGAATCTTAAGATTGTTTGTATATATGTTGTGTGTATACCACTTTAATTAGGGGATAAATTTAATGCGATACTTATTTCATTTTATTATTATATTAAATAATATACGTCTCTGTTTTTGAGAGTGATGTTCTCATCTTTTATGATAATAAAAAGAAAAACAACTCTTATCTGTTGCTTTTCTTGAAATGAAGTGGAACGAGGAAAAAAATAAGTTAAATAATTTTCATCATATACATTGCTTGACACACATATTTACAAAATAATATGAAGAATATGAGATTGAATGTTGATGATGATGGTGATGGTGGATGTTGTTGTTGATCTTGTTAATGCCTGCAGGCGCTTCTTCGTGTTTTTTAGTGTTATAAAAATATGCAATCAATGTTGAATGTTTTGTTATTTCACTCCTCTTAATATTTTCCCTGTGTGTTATGATAATGAGAACGCCTGGTACATTTAATGAATTTGCCTCAAGATAATCAATGAGATAGGCAATGAATATTACACTTAATTACATCAATCTCTTTCTTTTTTTATGCTTCAATCACAATTCAAAGATCAAAAGGATGTTTGGCATTTATTACCCGCATATTTTATTTTATTTTATGTATTAACATACATTGCCATGAAAAAAAATGTAACATCTCGTATATCAAATGATGTGATGCAAGCGGAAATAAAATAGAAGCACCATCATCAGACAAATACGAATCAATGTTTGCTCACATATCTCTAACTATTATTATTATTATTATTTTTCCATGTGGTTGTTGGTTCTCAATCATTTGAAGTAATATGTTCACAATGATTACAAATAAAAAATAAAATGCAACTACGCACCATGAGCTCATATATGAAGAGGATGAAGCGGAAAAAAATGTGTGGAAAATTATGTGCTTTTTACACACATGTACATTTTCCAAACAATTCAGTACTATTATAACAGCTTGTTGCATTTTGCTATAAGGACTGTTTTTGAACATTTGTTAACTCAGTCATGTATGTCCAATTGTAAATGGATGTAAATTGGCTGATCCGATAAAATTGAATAGGATTCAAATGGTGATGATGATTCTCAATTAAATGAAAATGTAAAATGAAAAGGTAAAAAACGGATAAATTTCAGTCATGTAACTTGAGAGAAGTAGGCACATCCCTGATTTTCTGAACAGGAATAGGGAATAAATGTTTAGAATGGAACCCTACGGTAAAAAAAATTACTAATTTTACCATGTCGTACCTTAAATTCCAGTCAAATATTATGAAATCCCCCCTCCCCCCAAAAACGCTTAAAAGCGCCATTTTGTTTCATTTTCAACTCATTTTAGTTTCAATTTTTAATTTTAATTTTTGCAGAATGGTACAGCGACGGATATACAAAGAGGAGCAAGGGAGAGGGAGGCTGAAGGAAGCTCAGTTCTTTTACTCTATAAATATTTTTACGGATAAAAAATATCTGCTAAAAATTGACATATAGTGATCCCCTCCTCTTCCCCTTGTGAAAAATGTCTGTATGTTTCCCAGGAATGTGCTCTGGATACCAGATTTGGGGGGATGAACTCAGTCTTTGTAATATTTCAACATGTATGTTCATAAGTTGTATCGGCTGGTGATAGAATTTGTCTCTTATATATTAATTTGCCTCCCCACACCCCTGCAGGAAAAAAAACTCCTATATCTGTCTTTGTAATGAGTTCCGGTCAGTTTACGGGGAAGAGGCTGGCCCAGTTCTTCAATTATTTTACTTTTTTTACACACATAAGCTCCCCCCCTCATTCACACTCCGCAGGATGAAAAGTTCCATAACCGTAGCTGATATGAATTTCGCATTTTACATGTCAAAATCCTAAATTTCACCACACTCATCATCCACAGAGTAATCATTTATGTATAAAAAGCATTTTCTTTTTTTTAATTAATATTACAACAAGCAGTTTGTGTGTGTTTTTGATTCTCCATTCAATCCAATTTATATCAAATGATGTTAAATAATGAAAAATGAAAATACGTTCTAGTTTTATTTCATATTCGTTTATTCCATTCAACTTGATATGACTTGTATGAAAAACACATCTAATTCTGACAATAAAGCAAAATATATATGAAAAAAAAATATATAAATCGTTTATTTAGAGAAAAAGAGAAATCTCATCATGGTAAATAGTTTGTTTGTTTTACTTTTTACGGGAGATCCAGAGAGATAAAGAAAAAATTTAACGTTTAACTATCATTTTTGTTTGTCAGATTCGAATTGGAATTGAAAATAGAAGAGAAACAAGGAAAAAAGACAAAAACGAATTTTAATTTGATATTGATTTATGTTCTTCTTCCCTCTTAATATTGAATTCCATTTGTATCACGAGATGGTTTTTGTATTTACAAAGAAAGAGAGAAGGAAAATCGAATTTCAACCTGTTACTTTTGAAAAGAAACAAATAAAGTTTGAAAAAATTTCAAGGGAAGGCACCATGACGGTCAATTCAAGTCATATCAAGATTTAGTGAGGCTAAAACTCAAAATTTAATATAAATATGCTAAAAATCGACATAAGAAAAATGAGAAGTAATCGACTAAATGGAAACAATTCAAAGTTTAAAAGTGAATTCAGTGGAAAAAAAAATACAAATAAAATCAATTCTCTGAGGGAAAATTCTCGTTTTTTGTATGTTTTTGCAGCATCACGAACAATTTACTTTCTTTTCCTCGTATTTTTTTCATTGAAATTTTTACTTTTGTATACTTTCAAGACAACCAACATTCTCTCGAATTCAAAGGATGTTTATTTTGGTCAAACAAATTCCTCATTTTCTGCACGTAGACGCATACAATTCAGCATATATATGAAAAATATTCACATACAAATACAAAAATACCATGAAAATAGTTTCAAAACAACAATTACAATCGGAAGCAAAACATTTTGCTAGGAATGAAAAGCAAAAATATTATTCTTTTCGATTTTAATTCCGATTTTTATGTAGATACACAAATTCCATTTAATATTACACACACACACACACACACATACATACATAAACGGAGCAAAAATAACATGCCATTGTCTTTCGTCTTTATTTTTTTTTCACAGACAATATAACATCCATTAAATGAGCAATTTCAATTCAAAATACACAGAAACACACACACAATTCAAATAAATGCACAGAAACTTTGAAATAGAAAAATAATTTATATACAAACTGGAAAATGAATCGTTTGGTCACGTTTTAGGGGCATTTAAATTTCTTGTATTTTTTTATTTTAAGTTTCATATTTCTTTTTGTTGTTGTTTTTGTTTCCATTGAATTGTGTAGGAAAATATTTAAAATTTGAATGGGGATGATAATTTTATATCGTTTATGTGTTATTATTATTATTATTGTTATAAATAATAATTGTAAAATGGAAAAATGAGAGCAACACCAGTTGATTGTTCAATTGAATGGAATTTTTGACTTTTAATGGAAATTATGATGAAATTTCACTGAGGGTGAAAATGAGAGTTGGTTTCAGGGGGTTAGGTGGATCTTTTGCTTGACTACTGAGGCTCCCGTGGCTCATCAAAGTAAAATTTCATAACAGAAAATAATTTAAATGCTTTTTCACAGTTTCGGCAGCGTATCCGTGTATCGAGAAGATTAAGAGCACAATCGCAGTCACAACGCGTCACCTTGATATGATTCGAAAATTTCTTTTTGACATTTAAATACCCTCATACAAAAATAACATTTAATCAAAATTCACAGGAAAAACACACACATACACTTAACTCATTTAACTCTTTTTAAATAACAAAAGTCTCGTAATTTCCCCCTCTCTTAATTTTTGTGTTTTTTTTTCTTTTAATCATCGTTATCCTTCTAATTTTTTAATATAAAAATACGATTAAATTGCCTTAAATGAATGATAATAACTTTGTTTTTCACCTGCATAATTATTGTATTCATCATCATTATATTCAATTTTCCAAACAAAACAACACAGAAAAAAAAACACATTCAGCTATTAATAGATGGAAAATTATTCTGAATAAACACAGAAACGAAACAAACAAACAAATATTAATTGAAATGAAATGAAATGAACTGAAATTGAATGGAAAAAAAAAGTTATATTCATTGTAATGAATGAAAAATGCGTAATTATTTATTTATTAATATTCCAAATAGAGTGTTGATAAATAAGAGTAAATTAACGGAAAAAAAATTGAAAATTATTTATTTTTTGGATCGTTATTTACCGATGTAATTTAGGTCTTTATTATCATTAACATTATTTATTGTTATTGTAATGATGAAATGGAAAAAAAATTGATGTACATGAAAATTGTATTGAAATGAAATAAAAAATAAGAGTTTATCACGATTATTTAATTATAATTTATTATTGCGTAAATGGTTAAATAATTTAATAATTGTCATGTATTTGATCAACTATTGATCTAAATTATCAAAAAAAATGTAATGGAAGAAATTGAAAATAACTAAATTATTTTAATTAAATATTGAATGTCGCGTGGATCCTTGAAAGTGACTCATTTTCATGGAGAAATGTGAAATTTCATTGAAAAAATCGTTCAAAACTCTTTTTAAATTAGCCCACTTTGATAGGAACTGAGTCAATTTTTTTTCAAAATGATTGATTTTTTGAAAATAATGTTAAGAAATTTTGTGAAAATTTTCCATTCAGATTTTCAAATTTTGAAAACTTCCAATTTGAAAGGAACACTCAATTGAAACGTTCAATTATAATTATAAATAATTATTTAAAAAATTCTACTTGAACAATTTTTTAAAAAAAGTAATTCATGTAAAAATTTTTTAAATTTTCATTTTGTCTAAAATTTAAGCTAATCAAATTCAGAAACCTTGAAATATGTAAAAATAAAACCAAATTTTACTTTAAAAATTGAAAAAAAAATTAAAACGGTAATTTTTTTAAAAAACTCAAATAAAGAATTTTTAAAATTGTACAGATTTGTGATAAAATTTTCGAAAAATTTTAAAGTTTTTGGAGTTTTGAAACTAAGCATTTTGAAGAATCAACTTTGTAAAAACTTAAAATGCTAAATTTTGAAAAAAAAGGCACTTTGAAAATATTTTGAATTTTTAAAATAATCCGGTTCAGAATTTTTCAAAACCTTCAATAATATTATTTTTTTATATTGCAACCTAAACCGCGAGGTCCCAATAAATATGTTTAAATGTTCATACTTCAAAAAATGCGAATTTCGTTTTTCAAAAAAAAAGTTTTTGCAAAACTTTTAAAAACAGAAGTTTTAAGAAAAACGTAAAGGTATGAGAGGTTTTTCAAGTTTGTGCAGCTTCAAAAAATTTCAGTTAAGCATTTTTGTAAAATTTCAAGGTTCAGTTTTCATGAATTTCAATTTTTGAAAAACAAATAATAAAGAGAGATTAAAAAAAGTTCTTTGTACAAAATCTCACTGTATCATTTTTTTAAAAAAATTCAGCTGAACGTTTTCAAAACGTCCATTTTTATTTATGACAAGGAACCTTTTGAACAAAAACTTAGGTCAAATTGATTCAAAATGAAGTTAAGACTGTTACTTTTATAAAAATAATCGATAAGTTTTTTCATATACATAAAAATGTAAAAAATTCAGAAAATTCAGTTCAAAATTGATGTTAAACACTTTTAAACGAGCGATAATATTTCAAAGTAAATGGATTTAACACTGACTTTTTATAGATTTAAAATTCAGTAAGCTCAGAAGAAAAAAACGGTATTTTTTTATCCAATTTATTTTCTTTCAATTCTCTGTTTTTCGTATAATTTTTTAACAAGTCAATACAAGGAAAAAAAGAAAAACCAGGAAAAAAGGTCTTTTATCGCTTTATATGCGTGTGTATGTGTTGTGTGTGTAATGTATGAATGTAAAGCATTATTGTAAAAAAAAATCCTGGCACAATCGGATTTTGAGTGATTTAAGTTCATTTTTTTATTTTATTTTATTTCTTTCATGAATTTGAACGATTTATGTGTGTAACGCACCAAAATAAACAGGATTGATGTCGATAAGCTGATATTTTATTCTTTTTTCATCGTATTTTTTGCTTTGTTTTGTTTGAAAAGTCTTATCGCATTTAAGAGACCTGTTGTATATTTTATTTTATTTTAACATTATAATGAAAAGTAAGTCAAAATCGTTATTTATACGAAAAGAAATTCCTTATCAATTTTAAATGAGCAAAATTGGGCATTTTATTTTCATTTCTTTATCCGCACTTTTTTTGTTTGATTTGAAATTAAGATTTTTTTTTCTACGAATCATCAATTGATGTATGAATTTCAATGAAAAATGTTTCACTTACCATTATACATAATCGTTGAACCACGTGTCGCTTCGGGTGAATGAGGTGGTGGACTTGGCGCTGTTGCACCAGCAGTCGGACTTGAAGGTCCCCAACCAGTGGATTGTGTGACACCATTTTTACTGTTATTGCTATTATTTGCATTAGAATTTGTGCCAGTATCACCAACCACATCAATTTCTTCTTCCTCCTCAATCACAACTTCGGAAGCCACAGCTGGTGTGGTTGTCACAGTAACTTGTTGTTGTTGTTGTTGCTGTTGTTGTTGTTGTTGTTGTTGCTGCTGTTGTTGTGATTGTTGGTTAGCGACGGCAGTTGATGTGCTTGGTTCCTCATTTCGGTCAGGCCATGGATAAGCCTTCCATTTTTTAGCCATAAGACAACGTGGCATTTTTGTAAGTGATTATTTTTTTCAATGGAATTGAAATGAAAGAAGGAAATTTCGCGAAATTAAATCAGGTACCGGGCAATGATGAGAGACAAAATGAGAGAGACACACGCTTTTTGTCAACTTAAAATTAATCAATCACCCATGCATTTAAATTTTTCTTTCCTTTTAATCGTAGTCCGTTAATTAACTCATGAAGAAAACTGAAAATTGTTTTTCTTCGTCCATTTAAAATTAAAATCAATATTTTTTTTTTCTTTTCGTTCAAATCAAATATTAATTTAGTCCAGTTCACTTAGTACGAAAACACTTGTTACTTTTATATTATTTTTATTAAAATTTTTATTTTAATATTTTATTTTAAATTAAAACGTCTTAAAATCTTCTTCATTTAAATTTTATTGCTTTTAAATTTATTTTTATTTTTTACTTGTAATAAAATATTTTGGTTTAAAATCGTTTTTCTTTTAATTTTAGTGTTAAAATTAAAATTCAATTAAAATTCTTTGCTTTGGTTAAAAATTGCTTTAAATTGCTTATAATTTTTTTTGTATTATTAAAATTGTAATTTAGAAGTAAGAATTGATTTGTGTTAAGATTTTATGAAAAAATTGACACTTCGATTTTATTGAAATAGGAGCTAAAAGTCACATTTAATTGTAAAAGTTCATGTGTGTTTTTTTTTGTTTTATTTTATTTTTTATCGTTATTTGTTTTTTAAAAAAAAACACAAAAAAATTAAAGTTCTTTTATTATTTAAAATTTAATTTTTGTCACAATTAGTACGATTTTTTGTGTTGTTGTTAAAATATTTTTTTTTATAAATTTTATTTTATTTTTATATTTTTATGACACACACACAGTAAATAGTTTACAGTATATAATATAGAGTAAAGTTACAGTTACAGATGAGGAAAATTCTGCTAAGCAAAAGAATTAATACGTTAAGAACTTAACGACTCCAACCGTAAAAGGCTTTTGATTCAACCCCAGGTTGCGCATCGCCCTTTATAATATTTTCAAACAATATTTACAATTCATTTTGATTGTGGAGGGGGCACAAAAATATTCAACATGTATCCTGTTGCCTGTCTCCTTAACACATCCTGTTGATGCGCACAATATCACATTTTACATGAAATTCAATGTACCCTTAACTATCAAAATTTCCCCTCACATCCTTTTAATTGAAGGAGAGAATTCACGTAGAACATCTGTTCACATACAATTCAGAACACAATTCAAGAATGAAAAGGAACAACAAAAAAATTTAAGGAGAATAAATCACCACAAAATGAATTTCAAACTATACATGCAACAAATGTGTTTGGTGAATTTCTTTGTGGTGAATTATTTTTTCATTCAATTTCAGTGTTTCCTTTTCATACATATCTAGAGCAAAGTACATTCAAGTCCAACATAAAAATACACACAGTTAAACAGGATATACAATAATGAATCAAGTACAAAATGCTCACATGAAAACAAAATAAATTTAAATATATATGCATATTCCTCTGAATAGTTCTCCGTATAAATGTGTACGACGTGTGTGTGTATGTATGTAAGAACATGAATGAATGTGAGACACGAGACAAAATTTAACGTAAAACTAAAATAACACGGAAAAGTGTATTAAATGTGAGTGTAGTAAAGAATGAATATTATTATTATTATTTTTTTTAAGGATTTCAGACACACTCACATTGTATGATTTAATTAAAATACTTGTTCAACTACATACTAACATTATAATTTAGTATGTTATTTTTTTTTCTTGTTGTTATTTGAAATGAAAACACGATTTTTGGTATTTTGAAAGGAAATTTCCTTTTCTTTTTTTTGTTTTGTGAAGGTTATTTGAAAAGTCATAATTGTTGATGGTAATCGATATTAATATTTTTTTTGTAATATGATGTAGGTTTAATAAAAACCGTATAAATTGTTTTTGAAAAGTGAAGCTTGGACAATCAAATTCAGATTATCCATTAAGAACAGTATCAAAACTATCAACGTGAACTTTGATGCGTTTACTAGAAGTTCTCAAGCCATATTCTAAATCTTGCACTTTCGACAATTCTCCCATCTCCTTTTCCGAAAAAATTCAATCAAGAAGTAGAATCAAATACACTGTGAGAAGCACAGGACAAAAACAGCTACTAAAAATACTAAGCACTGTAAAAATAACTTACCTAACACTCGTCCGATGACTTACAGCAAGCCCTTTTTGCCAGCTATCGATTAATTGGATTTCCAACTTTCTCCATTGACAGTCCCATTTTCTCCCTAGTGATGATAATTTTTAAATTAAAATGTGCCCTCTCAGGTTTTTTTAATTTTTGTTGCTCAAAAAGCAAGCCTAAAATTGAGCCTAAAAACGAAAAGAAAACCCGAATATGACTTTCAATATTATGTTATGATAGCGTACTAGCCAGGAATCAACCGCAGATTCCTAAGATCACCTCAGCTACTTTATATTTTGGGCTTTTTGTAATCCCCATTCATCAATCTGTATGTACTAGTGTTGTCTTATCCTAATTAATGTGCGTATTTTCTTTTTCTCGAATAGTAAGAGTACTATGGATGATTCAGACATATGACAATCTTATGTAGCGTACTTTTGGGTAGGTGGTCACCCATCCAATAACGGGCACCAATCACAGCTGCTTAACCTAGTCGAACGAACGACTGTATGCTAAATCACTGCACCAAACACTGCTCAGCGTACCGAATATGACCTTCAATCATAAAACCCACATCATGTATTCACTATCGTCCTCCATCGCATCAAAAAAATCACTTCAAATGTCCTTTCATTCATTTCAATTCATTTCCTTCAACTAACACAAAAATACATTATCGATTAAAGCATTATCTGTCTTAGCATCAATTAAATATCCATAAAACTTTTAAGTTAAATCTCTCTCTCTCTATAAAAAGTGTATGTCAAGACAAAAAGATCAAAAAGTTATGAGATTTAATGCAGCTGTCCTTTAATATTGTGCATTAAAATTGCATTATGATCATCAACCATGATTGTGACACAAAGAAGAATTTACTGAAATTAATTCAATTACTTTAAAATTTAATTTTTGTTTAATCGAAATTCTTCAAGTTCAATTGTGTTGTGCAAAAAAAAGAGTACCATTTATGCTTAAAATGTAAGTTCAATGGAAATTGCATAAAAGCTCAAAAGATGGCGACACATGACGCGTTTTCAAATGTGATTTATGAGTAATTTTTGTGAACTGGTGACCCTACTTGACTTCTTAATAAAAAAAATTATTATCAGTAGATATTTCAAGTTATTTTCATTTAACATCCTCGCTTACGTTGAAGTATGAGTTTTAAGTATAGCGCCATCTATGATTAATTTAAAATGAATACTACGTTTTTCTAAGTTATTATCTCAGTAATTTTTTTTTCTTAAGAGAGTATTTCATTAACTTTGAACACTTTTTCTATCATAAAGTATTTAGTTCTACCATGAGTTCAACCAAATGTGTTAAGCTTCATATATATAAACAGCGCAGCGGTCGAGACGTGGCAAGAAAATGAACCAGACATTAAATGCTTGCAAAATCAAATTTAAATGGTTTTACGACTTCTCTTGCTTTTCACACTAGTTATGTTCCTTATGAAACTTTACACCCATGATTTAACCCATTGTATTTGCTATCACTAAAAAAACTTCTCAAACGCCATCTATTAGTACTGAAAACAAATTTATTTAACTTAATTGTATAAAAAAGGGATTTTAAGAGTTCCTTTGTGATTAAATTAGTTGGAAATCATGATAAAAGTCTTAAAGTCCTTGTTTCAATCAATTTTTAAATTGATGTTTCACATATTAGCCGTTAGTGGCGCTGATACCCTTTTTCATTGTCTTTCACGGAATTTCGTTAATTTTTTCCTTCATGTTAAATTTTCATTTAAATAATGAAATAAAAAAGCCAGTAATGATCACTTTTATATATTTATTTATTATTAATAAAAAAGACAAAAGTTTCAGTGTTAAAAACAAATAAAAACTCGACTTTAATGACACAGCTTAACAACACACTCTTCTTATAACGATTTTAATTTTTTTTTTTCTTCGCTTAAAAAAATTCTCTTTTTTTTTGCATTTTCAGGATTAAACATAAAATTTACATAAGTTGATGCAGTCGTTTTTATTCTCATCCTTTACTTCTTTTTTTTTGTGCTCTCTCTCGCATTGTTATGTCCGTTATTTGCTTGTGTGGTGGAAGGAATTTTTTTTTTATTATAATTTGTCTGCAGTGCTATTCAAAATAACAACAATAAAATAATGATAGCGTCACACAACGAATTGTGTGTATTATTGTCTTAAAATTATCATAATAACCAAGAATAAAAATAATAATCATAAAGCGGTGTTGAAAAAACAGAAGCAGAAAAAAATAGTTTTTCCTCCTTCACTTTTTCTTCAACTTTTAATAATAAAACGAAGATTAAAGAAATTTGAATAAAAAATTATGGAACTTATCCATTGTGGCAAAACGACAAATTGAATTAAAAATTGATTCAATTTCACAATCAATCAATGAAATCAAATTATAGTAAATTTTTTTTATTTTCCTTTAAATTAAAAATGGAAATTCCTTTTTGTTAAAAACTTTAATTTTACGTCTGGAATTTAATTCAATTCAATTTAATTCAATTCAATGAAATCCTTTTAATATTCGATTTGTATTTATTTTATTCCTTTAAAATGTATGAGAAAAAGGAACAAATCAAGAAACTGCATAATAAAATTTAAAATAAATTCCGGAAGTGAGAAACGGATTTCTTAAAACAAAGATTTCTTGTTTAAAATGTAAAAAAATTGCATAGAAAATTTCCCAAGTTTTTAAATAAATTTTCCTTTTCACTGCATTAAATCTCTTCCTCCATTTGCACTTTGCACTTTCTTTGCCTCCTCATAATGTATTAATTACAAAGAATTTTATTTATTTTATTTTCTTTTTTTCTACTTGAGTGTACTCACTTATTTCATTTAAATTTTCTACATTTGTATATTTAAAAGTACAAGACAGTTTTCGAGATTAAATATTTATGTTTAAATAATTTTCAATTTTAAATAACAAATTTAAAGTAGATTTCATTCTTCCTACCTTTTATTTTTCCATTATTATTGTAATTAATTTGATATGAAAAGAGAATTATTTTCAATTATTTCTTCAAAAGTTATTTGTTAAAATGAATAATTGCCCACCTTTTATTGATTTTTCTAGTCTTTTGAAGTTTCTATGCATACGTGCACGACGTATGTGTGTGTGTGTACGCGTATAGTGAAAATCATAAGATATTATTATAATAATTTTCTTTTAACTATTTTCCATATAAATGTGAATTTTCTACCTTGAAATGCATTTTATTTCGAAAATATATGTATATGGAGTATTTATTTCAATTTTCTTTGTAATTTTGCCAAATAATAGTTGTTTTGTAATAGTGCTAGAAAGACATTTATGCTTAAAAGTACTTTAATGCCATTTAAAGGGCTGTTACGTGGAATTTGAGTAGAAATATGCATTGAATACATTGGAAGTGGTTTGTGGGAGTAAATCGTTAGAAGAATGTGAAATTTAAGTGAAATAGGGTCATTTTACTCACTTAAAGACGTTTTTACAGCTTTTTTTTAATTTTTAGCGAATTCGGCCCACTGTGACCCCAAATAAGACAAGTGGATCTGTTTTACTCTACAATGGACACTCAATCCATTGATTGGTAGTTAAATCCTCGCTTATGATATGAAAATTTCATTCAAAGGCTAGATAGAACATTGGCTTTGATGAGAGAATAACAGATAAGACAACCCCCACCCCTTGACTTAAGGACGTTGATCATCACAAAGAATATGCTCAATAAGCTCGACTGATAGTTCGTCGGATCAGGACTTCTTTCGCCCCCTATTAAATCTGGATCTGAAATATCATTGAAATGAAGTTTTCCTGGCTTAAGGCTCTTAGTAAGAGCACAGAATACAGCACAGAAAATACTTGACGTTCCCCTCCTCGCAAATTAGATATACATCAAAGAGAAAGTTTTTGACAGGAACCAATTTTCAAGGATAAGAAAATGATCAGTTATCCTATTATTTTAATATTTGCATTATGTTAAATCGTCAACTGCCAAATTTTGACCTTATATATTTGTATAATTGCCCCTCCCCACTCCTTGAACAAAAAATTTTAACTTCGTACTTAATTATGGTCACTGAAGCCAAACTACTCTTGACTTGAGTGAGACTTCTGTAAGAAAACTTTTAGAGTAAAGTAATCTAAAAATTCATTGCTTTTCAGCATCAGAGGACTTATGGTTCTCAGTTCCACAGTGGGACTATTTGTCTATAGCCGAGTAGACACTTTTAACCCAATTTAAATTGTCATAATTGTCACTTTTCAAGGTCTGCTTTACCATTCCTTGCAAGTCAAACGTCAACATCAGATGAAAGATCTTTTTGAACAATTTTATTCTCATTTTTGCCCACTGTGCATTTCTAACGGTTTAGTTTCTAATCTAAATACTTGGGTTTTAAATAAACCTCGCCTCTATCATGATTAAAAACGGCAGTTTTGTCCAAAATAACGGTAAAAAGCAAAACTATAAAATCTGCGTGCTGGGATCGATACAAAATCTAGAATTCTCCACATCCTTTCCTTATAAAGCTGCTTCATTTAAAAATCATTCTGAAATGAAATCTGTCACTATTTAGTGAAGTGACTCTCAGACTTGGATATGAAAAAACTTTTAAGCTGCTTAATTCCAAATCGAACTGTCATGTGTTGTTGTCTGGGAATTGCATACGCGATATTTCAGCTGATATTTCATACACTGATCAAAACTCACTTGTATGAAACTGTACAATTATTTTCCACATTCATGAACAAATCCGATCGAATCTGAATCCTTTTCCCACAAAAATTGCATTCAAAGCAACAATTATAATTTCAATTTTTCCTTTTTTTCTTATATTTCCTCATACAAAACAAAGAATATATAAATTTAATTTATTTAGGTCAAACAATTAAAATGCATTCGGTTCTTGATACTCTCTCACTCTTTTCATTCATTCATTCATCCACTTGCAAACCTAACATATTCTATCGAATTCATATCTTTTTTTTAATTGGAAACACACACACACACACACACACACACATAGACAGATATTCAGACTCAAATAAATATTTGATTCTCTTGTGTTCAATTAGTGCAAAATTGTTTAATTGCATTCCGACGCACTTTCACATATATACACCGAAGAGCATTTCAAATTCCAATTTTCTCGATAAATTTATTTATGTGTAGCAACAATTGTTGTTCTGCAACTGGTACATCTCACATTGCATTGCAAAAAAAAATAAAATAAAATAAAAATAATTTACCGCCTTTGCTTGTGCAAAACAATTCATCATCATTTATATATTTAAGTTTGTATTATTTATTTAATTTTTTTTTTTTGATCAAAAATCCCCCTCATCATTGTCGTCGTCATCATCATCATCTCATGTGTGTGTGTATTTCGTGAATAGATATACGGTCAATATGCATTCCAGACACCTTTTGTACTTTTTTTTTAAATATAATTTTAAATCTATGCCCTTTTGTTCAAATTTATGCATCCTGTGTATGTTTAATGTGCTGTATTAGCACGCGTCACATACAAAATACGTTCAATGTGCAACTGGCAGAAAAAAAAGTAAAATATAAATTTCATACGACAAAAAAATTTAATGTATGTACCCTGAAATATACAGGGCCAGGTGTTATGCTGCGCGCTTATTCTCATTCTCTTCAATTGAATTCAAGGAGGAACATGACGTGAAAAAAAAATTAAAATTAAAACACTTTTAGTTTCGATGGCAAAAAATGGTTGTGTGAGTGTGTGTTACCTGATGCTTTATTTAATTTAAATATTTGGATTTTACACGGCAAATGCAAAAGTTGCCGTATTTGTTGCCGTAGACGGCAACTTCTTGCCGTAGCACGGCAACTCTACGGCAATTATACGGCAACATTTTTAAATTTTTTTTTTCATTTATTTAGTAACAAAAACATAATTTTATCAAAAAAAATTCAAAAACTCAAAATTTTAAAAATTTCAAAAAACTCAAAATTTTCAAAATAACTCAAAATTTTCAAAAATTTCAAAAAACTCAAAAAATTCAAAAAACTCAAAATTTTCAAAAAACTCAAAAATTTCAAAAAATTCAAAAAATTCAAAATTTTCAAAAAACTCAAAATTTTGAGTTGTTTGAATTTTTTGAAATTTTTGGGTTTTTTGAAAATTTTGAGTTATTTTGAAAATTTTGAGTTTTTTGAAATTTTTAAAATTTTGAGTTTTTGAATTTTTTTTGATAAAATTATGTTTTTGTTACTAAATAAATGAAAAAAAAAATTTAAAAATGTTGCCGTATAATTGCCGTAGAGTTGCCGTGCTACGGCAAGAAGTTGCCGTCTACGGCAACAAATACGGCAACAATACGGCAACTTTTGCATTTCCCGTGTAATTTGAAAGTTAAATTCAATGATTTAACGGAAAAATTGAGGTCATTGAAGATTTTCTCATCAAAAAAAAATAAAAATCACTTAACTCATGATGGATGATGAAATTTCAATTATAATTATCTGATAATGATTTGCTCATTTGAATCTAACTCGTTTCAACATTCACACAATTAATTCTTGTTCTCATAATGACATAATTTATTTCATTATATATTGTCAGACCATGGAAAATGTGTTTACATACACACAATGGCGTCCCTTCATCATATTCCTCGATTTCATATCATGTGTGAGTGATTATGAAATGAAAATATTATTAAAATCAACGGTATTGTGTAACAAAAGGAGCTAATAATCATGCACTAATTCCTTTTATGTATACATAAATCGAGTAATGAAAACACACACTGAAGATTATGAACAAAGAGCACATTATTTCATTTTATGGTGTTAAATTATTACCTTGATTTTAGAATTTTCTTGTTTTTACACGTAACCTAATGAGAGGATAAAATGTTGAACGTGACCTTGAACGATTTACACGAGCGCATTTCTATAAAAAGAATTCACCGAATTGGATCAGTCCGCCATATTGAGTTATTCAACCATTATGGATCAGTAAGCCATTTGTTGTTAGTCGGCCATTTTGGATAAGTCTGCCATTTTGGATCAGTCGGCCATTTTGAATCAATCGGCCTTTTAGGATCAGTCGGACATTTTGAATTATTCAACCATTTTGGATCAGTCGGCCATTTTGATTCATTCAACCAATTTTGGTTTAGTTGGCCATTTTGAACAAGGCTCAATCGGCCATTTGGATTATGACATAGACAGACAGGCGACATGACTGCCCACATTACTCACATTTTACCTTAAATCGACGAGAAATCTGCTAAAACGCAGCCAAGCAGTGGTTTTAATTGAGATTAAATGAGCATATGAACTGTGTTTTTTAGAAAATAACTCGGTGTTGATATTGAATAAAAGTGATGAATTTCATGTTTATTTTCCATACCTCACTATAAATCGTATTACGAAAATTCATCTTAATTGAAATTTATTTTTCACACAAAGGAACTTGTTGAATATTTTCCATGAAGTTAATCAAGAAATTCAATTTCTATTCTCAAAATTATGATTCAAACAGTGAAAAATACATTTAATTTGTGATCTCGTGCCGTTTAAGGGTGACTGAACCTCAATGAACCTCTTCTTTTAATATCATAAAAAAAATAAAATATACCTTTTTTATTATTTTTTTATTAATGTTATTCTAATGTCTCATATTCTACGTACAAATACACACAGACACATAGAAAACCATTGTTAAATGCTAATATAAAACCATATACGATCAAAAAAATGTACTAAAAATAATAAGGAATATGTTACTGACCCTTCTTTCTCTGAAATATATTTAACATTTTACTATACGAAAATATAACATTATAACATAACGAATTGTTTATAAGATACAAGTAAAAAAAAAATAAAAAACATAAAATTTAAAAATTGGTTCCACTTCGACTACCTGAAACATGGTAATGCACATATGGTGCGTTTTTTACTCTCTCTCATAATATTTCGTATAATGTATAAATTTTTTATTTTATATTATTATATCAAGTTCCTTCTTCCTTTTTCATGTCCTGTGTTTTTTATGTATGAATTTCATATATTATAAGTGACATATTACAAAATTTGTTACTATTTATTATTATAATAAAATATCAAGTTTATAAATTTGCTGGTTTAGATTTTTTTTTTATTCTTTTTTTGTCTTGTTTTGTTTTTATTTTAAAAATGGCATATATGGCATATTTTTTGGGAAGGTATGACTAAATTTATTTCCGTGAGTGATTTAATGGAATGGTTTTGTGTTGAAAATGGGAATTAGAAATTGGTGAATTTATGTGGAAATTTTAAAAATTGATTGGGGTCTGTTGAGTTTGAAAGAGTGCATTATCCAAAGGTTCAATTTTGTATTATATTTCTTTTGAGGAGAGACTTCAAATTTTCTTTTTTCGGATTTTAAGGAAGAACTCTGTTTACTTTAAGCATTTTGGAAGCCCTACATTGGATCAAATGGCTACTGGATGTTGATCTCCATACAAAATTATTTGGGAATGAGCTAAGCTCTGATCATTCGCGAGGTACATGATGAGATGTGAACAAGGACTTATTGAAATTCAAGTGATATACTTAATTAATGGGACTGGATTGGACACATGCTCTATCGATTACTACCCAGGAATGAAATTTGTTCCTAGTGTCTCTCTTGTCAAAGTGACTGACGTGGAGGATTCTTTCCCAATTGCCAAATTGAGCTGACTAGTACATTGACCAGATACCAAAATTAGCTTCACTATGTTGTGAAAAGAGAGGTTTTGTAAAACTGTCACATAATCAAATTGCTTTTTTTGTAGTATCACAGGCTTTCCACAGAAGCATGATATACGTTGAAAAGTTGCTATTACATCAAATTGACTTTCGTACAATTTTCTAAAGTAATTTCCAATTATTTTACTCTAAAATTACTTTTACTTCCTTCACTCTTCCTTACTTATTCAGTAAATTTCAAAAATCAGATTGAAACTAAATAATTAATCAAAAGAGGAAACGGCTGAGGTTATTCTCAGAACAAAAGTTTCAATTCAATTGTAATTTTCTATTCATTCCACAATTAGATTGACCTCTCTTCGTTGTTATATCAATACTGCACAAAACACATAAAATATTTAGTAAATACATGCAACAAAACAATTAAATATAATTAATAATTGAATTAGACGCAAAACCTCAAAAATTAATTCCGACCATTGTCATTGCCATTGACCGAAAAAGTGGTCTTTTGTGTATCGACATGGAAACAAAAACGACGCGTCACTGTAGATTGAAGCAGTGCCGGCGAGAGCTTGACCGGGCCCCGGTAAATTTTAAAGTTTTCGGGCCTTTTATATATAAGTTTGCTTGAGTAAAATTTTTTTTATCTCTCTCTCTCACATTCTTTTATACCAAAATGTGGAGCTGCGAAGCATTTATATAAAAGTATTTGAAGTTTGAAAAATGATTTCTTATAACTCTCTCACAATTCTTTGTACCGACCAAATTATTTGAATCACAATTCTTTGTACCGACCAAATTATTTGAAGTTTGAAAAAATGAATTTTTTCTCTCTCTCTCACACACAATCATATATACCGAAAGCATTTATATCAAAATTTTTGAAGTTTATTTATCTCTCAAATTCTCTATCTTGTATACTTAAATGCGGAGCTGCGAAGCAGCGGAGCATTTGTAATCAGAATGATTTTTTATCTCTCTATGCTTTTAATACAGAAATGCGGAGCTGCGAAGCAGCGGAGCATTTGTAATCAGAATGATTTTTTATCTCTCTATGCTTTTAATACAGAAATGCGGAGCTGCGAAGCAGCGGAGCATTTGTAATCAGAATGTTTTTTTATCTCTCTATGCTTTTGTATCTTCAAATATTCTGTTATCAATTCAGGTATGAAAAAATTGCAAGATATAAAAAAAATTATTTCATTAAACTTAAAACATTTTGATGTCAAATGCTCCGCTGCTTCGCAGCTCCGCATTTCTGTATGAAAAGCATAGACAGATAAAAATTCATTCTGATTACAAATGCTCCGCTGCTTCGCAGCTCCGCATTTCTGTATGAAAAACTTTGAAGAAATTATATAAAAAATGCATTTAATTGCCCATGTCGATATGCATGGTTTTTTACATGTAGCATATTGAGCACACTAGAAAAAATAATTCATTTTTTCAAACTTCAAATATTTTGATATTAATGCTTCGCAGCTCCGCATTTTGGTATAAAGTGGGAGAGAGAGAATAAAATTAATTTTTTTAAACTTGTTGAATAGCTTGTTGAAGCCCGGGCCCCGGTACTTTAGTACCCCTAGTACCCCCCTCTCGCCGGCCCTGGATTGAAGATATTGAACATACACACAAATTTTAAAATAAAATTCAAAAAAATTTAAAGAAGGAAAATGCTTGCATAATCTAAAATCATTTTAATTCAAATCTATTGTTCTCAACACATTATTAAAAACCCGGAGACTATTGAAATTATCAAAAGAGTGTTGAATGTGAGCATGTTGCTCGTGCACATGCACATTTAGGATAAATATAAAACGTGTTATTTTGCATTTTGCACATCAACGATAAAGATATGCATTGAAATGTGAATGATCAAACTTTAATTTTATTTTTGTGATTAATGAATATAATTTTAGAGTGGTTGCGACAATGATGCGGTTTCCTTTTTACTCTTACACTCTCAAAAAAAAATTTAAATTGATGAAAAAAAGGAATAAACTTAGCAGGATATTAAATTTAAAAAAATTCATTATTCATTTAGACTAAAACGCATTTCATCAATACATTATTTAAATTCAAAAAGAAACGAAGTGCTCTCAATTCTTTTTTTTATTTTATTTTTATAATGATGCTAAAATAAAAGCACATTGTCATGATAAATCCCTGTCAAATGATTATTTGCAAAGCAGTTTACTGATAGGAAAAAGGGATTAAGAAGGGAACTTTTTTAAATAAAAAAAAATATAAATTTAAATAAAACAAAAAAAAATGAAAGCGAAAAAATAACAAAGTCATTGAAATTAATTCCACAATTTATTGCTAAATTACTTTTGTTTACACTAAAAATTGATGATCATTATTACTAACCTTAACCTCTCGAAACGTTTATAGCTGTATATTTTTATCAAATAAAAAAAAAATGGAAATGTAAATTTAAATTTTTTACATTGATGCATTATCATAGTTTTGGATAATGGGAGTTTTTTTAATCTCCATGATTTTAAGTCCCTCTAATTTTATAAAATAAATTTTTGACCGTACTTCAATTTTACAAGACACTGTCATCTGAAAATTTTTCACAGAAAATTTAAGGCAACCGACCTTTTTGAATTTTAAATTCACTAATAAAATTCAGGATTCGGCTGAAGACATAGTAAAACACGATTTACTTAAAAATTAATTTCATCTGCTAAGAAAACGGCTAGTTGGGTTTTGTTCAGCACTTAAATCTAAGTTTTTAAAATGATCTATCAAGGGAAATTGATTTTTTACCAATAATAGTTTTAAAAAAAACATTCTAAATGAGATTAATTATAACTTAAAACGCTGCACAACAATTTTTCAGTATAAGATTGATGAGCAAGATCATGTGTAAATTTTTTCCAATATATTTTAAAGTAAGCATGGACTGCTTCTGATGCCTGTTCACTGAAAATGCCTAGACTTTAATTATGTTGATGATTGTGTAAATTACGGGTAATAATGTGACTTATAATAGTATTCTTTTTAAATAGAACATTCCTTTTAAACTTCATCAAATATGCTCTTAAAGCAAGAATCAACTAATGATTTGACTGATTCCAAATAATTGACAAACTTGTAACCAAGATCTTTCTCATTGAAAATTTTAGTCAATGTATCGCTTCCTTTCATGAGTTTTCTACAACTTTTGCCATTAAAACCAAGTTGAGGTTGTCTTGTCAATCCTAAACGTGATAAAAATTCTTTGGCAACTGCAAGATGATCTTTGTTAAGCTTCTCGTAAATTTTATTAGTTACACCAAGCATCAAGTGTAATTGTGGGAATTTAAATATGTCTCTCTATCTTCTGTGTTTTTTTTTCTGAGATATCGATCAGTGGAAAATTTACATTTCACGTCTGATTCTGCTAAAATTGCTGTTAAATTTATTTCAGCTAATACCGAAATATACAGGAAGTTCCCACCATTTTTCTGAACACTCTTGACTCAAAAGTTATACGCAGACAGACTCCTGATCAAACCAACCTTAAAAACGTATTTTTACAAAGATAAAAATAAAAATATTCTAAAAAATATTATTACAAAATATTTGTACCAATACAGCGAAAAAAAAATAACAAGTAAAACAAAGAGACAAAGAAAAATCCGGAAAAAACGCATTAACATACTTTTGAAATTCTTCCAATTTTCTTGTATCATCTCATTCTCTTTTTTTTCATTTTATTTTCACAAATTGCATCATTACAAGTTTTTATAATTTTTATTTTCCTTTTACATTCATTCATAAAAAAATTGAACACTTACAGATTTGACAAATTAAAAAGTCAAACATGCGTGTTCTAATGATACCGTTTGAAAAATTGCCTTTGAAGGATTATCCTTATCAAACATTTTTCTTTCTTTTTAAGGGTCTTATAATCAAAATGATTGACGATTAAAGAAAACAATGAAAAAAACGTGTCTTAAAAAAACCTGTTAAAAATTATAAATTTTCATTTTATTTTACTGATAACGAGTACAAACATAAAATATTTAAATATCAATTTTTCTTCAGCTTAACAAAAATTTTAAATCCTTAAGATAAATGAATCAAGCCTTGCCACAATGCAACTTGGTAATGATGAAATTTTACGTTTGTGTTCTTCATAATCTTGAAAAAATTGACGTTCCTGGAATTACATTTTTTCATGGTGACATGCCGCGTTTTAACACTCCACGTAATTATGTTCAAAGATATTTAGTTTTTTCCTTTTAACACTATAATCGTGATTTTACAAAAAAAAAATGGTAGAAAAATTACAATTTATCATCACACTTAAATTACATTTACCTTTCAAGACTGTAATTCTTCGAATAAGGACCTTTCATTATTTTTTTACGTTAAAAATGATAAGCATAATAAATTAAGCAAAAAGTTTTCTTGGAACAGTTTTTCACTTGAGTAATGTTCAATTAGTGCGTCATTCTTACTTTGCATTATTATTTGTATCATTTTTAAAGGTGGCTAAAGTTATGCTAATCATCATTTATAAACAATAAACATTTTTTTTGCAGTCAACAATTCTAATTTTAAATTCATAAATAGAAAAGATAAACTAATGACACACGCATGACATGAAACCCCTTAAATTTTACTTTTCCTTTTCATGGAATCAAATTTCAAACAAACTATAAAAAAAAGGATAATGAACATGCAAAAAAAGTCCCTATTAAACTATTTAGTGTGTATGTGTGTATGTACGTATGTGCTTTGGTGCGTATGTACATGAATAATTCTTACATAATTATGGTGTATGAATGAGCTCAGATGTGTTTTACAGTTATAAATTAACATATTTTTTTATTTTAAGAACTGACTTCAGAAAATATGCTTTGAAGAGCTGATTTACATGTCTGTCTGTTCACATATCCTTGTCAATGCATATTTCAAAATTCAAAGTACTAATTGGAACTGCAAGACAGCTGAAAATCCATGGAAACTTAATAATGAAGCTAGGAATCGATTTGAATCAAAAATTTCCAGGAAATGCGCTTTCTCCGCGGATTCGATATTAAAGTTTCAAAAATCACTATTTTTGTTTTTGTACAATTTGTATGTTTGACGATTTTTATGAAGAAATAATATTTAATTTTTATTTTTAGAAGGGTGGACAAAAGGATTAGTTACTGGTTTTATTTAGATTTGTTATAAAACAAACAAAGAGAAACAAAAAATTGTAACAAATCATAAATTATAATTTTAAAATAAATCTAAGCTACTGGTGAAATTTTAAGGAATCATTTCACGTACACTTTCATTCATTTAATCCTAAATCGGTCCCATAAGTGAACCAATAAAACACACTCAGGCACTTTTTTATCTACCATGAATTCAATGTCTAATTTAACGCTTTGTTGATCGTTTCACTACTGACCACCCTTTTTTTCCTTTTGATTTTCTCTTCAAATATTACAGCCCTTTGACACATAAATCAGTCTTCAAAAATGTGTGTATGATACGAAAAAAAAATGTAAAATTGATTCCTTGTCCCTTTTTTCATGCTATTTTTATTCTACAAAGAAAAAAAAGAAGTTAATGTGATACAAAAACACATACACACACACACACACATGTGCCATGGTCAGTTGAGCATGTTGATACATATCTTTAGTAGTCTGAAACGAGACATATCATTTAAGTAGTTAAAGTAGGAAAAAAATAATGTAAACGATACATATATAAATTTTTATTTTTAAAGACACGCGTCATTCTCTTCTTGAATACACAGTGAAAAGAATTTTTATGAAGGACGCGTGCCAAAGTTTTCTTTTATAATAATCGAACATTGTGCCTTATTACTATTAATCAAATACTTTAATTTCTACCTATGTGTGTATGTGCTTGTGTGTGTGAATGTGTGCACAATTTCAAACAGAATTATGAATGAGTCTCGTCCTTTTTATTCCATTTCAATAAATGAATGTGACTTGAAATTGAGTCAAAGAAGTAGAATTAATGATGAAACGAAAAAAAGGATATTCAGACTTTTTTTTATTTATTTAAAGAAAACATAAAAAGGGGAATATAAAATGCATTTGAACAAATCCTATTACAGTACGGTAATAAAAATATCAACTACAATAAGTACCTGTGTGTGTGTGTGTGTGTGTGTTTCTAAGGAAATTAATACTCACATTAACTGTATGTGAAATTTAAAATGAAAAAAAAATCGTGCCGTCTTACGTTTACCTTGCCTGGAAGTATATTTAAAATTATAATAATAATCATAATAATACAAAGGAATAATTTTTGTCGGAGATGTAATAAATGCGATTATGTCTACTGCATTTTGTATTATTTGCATATTTGTTTGAATTTATTGTATTATTATTTAACGTTCTTTTTTTTTGTCGTTTATTGTTGCTTTTGTAGAGTGAGTGCAATTAATTTTGTGTTCATGTGGTATCATAACGGATTTTAGACAATTTTTATGATTTTGAGAATGAACTATTAACTTTTCTTTGATTTTATTCAGAGGAAATGTTTAAGGATCAATTTGCCATAAAGCTAGTTTACACATTTTTTATTCGGTCAATGGTTGAGTTTGAGAGTTTCATTTGGATATCAGCAATTGTTATAAATATCATTCCAGTCAAATCTGTTTGTTTTGAAGGATGAGGCTTGAAATGTCAATATTGCGTCAGTACTGCTTCACTTTTATCATCAATATCAAAGCAGAATATTCTTCACTCAAATTCAACCTTTTACTTAGCCCTACGATAGGGCTTCGGTCCGAGGTGGACGCCTTTTTATATCTAATCTAACCCTTGGCTTCAACTTCCTTGAATTTGGCGTCCATCAACTCAGCCAGTAGTATGAACATCCGCTGTAGCTCTTCATTTTTATCAATTTAAATTTTTCCCATATTGTCTAGTGGTAAGGATACCAAATTTATACTTACCCTGATACTTTACATGCCTCTGATGCTTATGATGATCCTACAATCGTCTGACAGTTTTTTCTAATTAACTACTATATTAAATGTGATATCTTTGCATCTCTTTCTCCAAAAATCCATATTAAATGCCCTTCACCTCCTTACCTGAAATGATACAATTAAATAATTAAATGATAAAAAAATGTCGCATTGTCTCATCATATTTGATAATTACCTTTTACGAATCCATTTGAATTTCATCCAAATTGTTAAATTCAAAAAAAAATATTAAATTCATATTTTTTTGATGATTAAATTATCTGCAACAGTTTAATTCATGTCACGATTTTGATTGCTGTACTCTCTTTTTTTAGCCTGTATGTGTATGTGCGTAGTTTTCAAAATTCTGTACTGATTTTGCAAACATACTCAGTGAAAATGTGAAACAGCTGCGGTAAACCCAAATGTCGATTTAAAATGTCTCTATACAACGATAAATATTTGTTGAATTTATATATTTTTTTTTTGTATTTAATGTCCTATTGATACATAAAATTTACCTCTAGCATCATATGTGTCCAACTTCAACTAATATCTACCAGCATATTAAAGATAAAAAAAATAGCATCTCATATTTGAAAAAAGGCAAGAATGAATAATTTTGCAATAATATTCAAACTGCAACACATTCACAGATGCTTCGTATACACAAAAATATCTCACTCTCTTAATGTATTTAAAAAGATCCTTCCTTATAAAATATACATTTAGTGAATGAAAAGTTTTGTAAATACACACATTTATATAAAAATGTTAAAAAAAAAATCAATGATGAAAATCTGCAACATGTGGTCTCTTTGCTTCCTATTAAAAATTACTATAAATATAGAACGCGAATAAGGATTTTATTTTATATTATGTGTGTTATGTTGATCTGATGTTACTGATGTGATATATATTTTTTTTATTTTTATATAACAAAAAGAAAAAAAAATTACAGACTTTCTCTATTTTTGTTACATTTACAATCTGATATATTATATATTGCAAATAACACCCATATTGCGCTCTATCTCCACATATCGAACAATGTCTATATAAACACACACATAATTTCTGTTTGTTTGGTGTTGCAGTAATCTGTTTTAGATATCCGCCTTTTCATAAAATTTGTTGTTAGTTTTTTTTTGTTGATTATCGATTTGAATTTGAACAATGAGTCTTTAATGTTGATATAAAATGTGTGCTTTCACAATGAATGTTGAATGAATCATATGGAATATGGATTGAAATATGACACGGTGATCAAATTTGAAGGTTTCATTTCATTCAATTTCAAAATATATATGAGATTTTGAGTCAACTATGATGATGATACACGTTGAGGACTGAAAGTTTAAGAATGGCCGATCTTGAGAACATTTAAAGTCTCTTATTTACTGATAAGAGCTCCAAATTAGTTTTCTGAGAAACTTACCTGTAAAAAATTCACGTTATGCAACCTTCTTGATCTTGATACGTTCCTTTTTCATATTGACCCTCCTCCAATCACGGATTTATTGATTGAAGAATGAGCTTTAAAAAGTACAATTTTTAGGATCCTGTATTTCTTATTCTTCCTTCAATTTTTTGTATTGGTCCTTCTCGCTTCACGGCTCAATTGACTAAAGCCTCGTAGTTTTGATGAGTTCCTGTTCATACTTTTCTGGGATATTAACTTGTAATAAGTACAATTTCTGGATCCAGTTTCTTCTAATTGGCTTTTGCCTCATTTAGAAATATTCGTCAATTTAGTCATGAATTTTCCTTGTTGCTCCACTTGTGGCTCAACCATTAAATAAATAATTATCTTTCATTTTGATGTGCGAAAACTACTCAAAAAACTTCGCTCCACCCAAACGTTCTTCACATTCAAAACAGAAGAAAATGAACATACGTTTCTATAAATAAATAAGGAACAAAAAAAAACAGCAAATTTAATTTACTTAATAACAATTTCGTGAATCACGTCATGTCATGCTTATTCAAGAATACAATATAAGAAAAAAATATTAAACAAAAAAAATTATATCAAAAACTCATGATAGGAAAAAAAGGTAGGACAGGACTATCACACATACATATATGAATGTGGATAATGTGTATCTAATCAAAAGCAGTAATACAAATCAATTTTCCGGAATTTTATTATACAAAAAAAAACCACACAAGATAATTTTAATAATAATCATCGTTGATTACATTACTATTGACTTTCAATTCATTTTACTTGTTATTATTATTATTTATTTTAATTTTTTTCCAATTCATGTTTAGTTTGAATAATAATGATGATGATGATGATAAAGTTATATAATTCTTTCAATTTTATTCAATATTCAACAACATTGAATTTCACTTCACGAATATAAAAGACACTGATTTTCAAAACTAATGAATATTTAATGATGCAAAAATAGATATATCATTAAATTGAATTGTGTGTATATGCAATTTTCCAGTAAACACACTAATAATGAATAGTTATGATTTGATGGCTATTAAATTTGATTGTGGTTAGTTTATAGGTTTTATGTCAAGTATTAAAGTACAGCAAAAAAAATTGTAACTCATTTCAATGCAAAATCAAGTAGATTAATTATTCAAGAAGGTACTGTGTGTGGTTTTATATTTCATTTCATTTGAAATGTGTAAGTGTGTAAGCCTGTGTATTTATTATTATTATTTTATTGCTACACCCATCATCGATGCAGCTCTCTGCTGTTATTGATAGTGTGTAATTGATAAAAAGAAAATCAATTATTTATTTATTTATATGACGGTGTTTCAATTAAAAATGCATGTTAATGCAAATTTTAAATGTATTTTAACTTTTGATACATGTCATGAGTGAATGAAAGGATATGACAAAGAAAATAATAATAAATTTCAAAATTATATGACAGCACGAGTGTGCTCAGGATCAATTCTATTAGGATCATACCTCTTTTTTCTGTATTTAAATATTTATGTACCTATTTAATCAACATCCATTAATTTTTTGTTAAAATACAGATGTTAGATGTTCCTTTTTTTCATTAACAACTTTTGAAAGATTAAAATGAGCATTATGAGACCGTGTCAGCAGAAGCCATATTGAAATGGTTGGAATTAAGTATTTGAATCTCAGGACTACTGAAAATCTCCTTTTCAGTTTTCATTGAAAGTAACTTAAACAAATGAATTTTTCTATCATTTAGCCTCTGTTGAGGTAATCTTCCAGGTAAGAATAGTGTAAGCTGGGAAAGAGGGGAAGACATAAAAAGTGGAATAAGGGAAGGGAATGACAAGTGTGTATGGGCGTGGT
>LN483463.1:301938-522934 GCA_900002565.1 Culicoides sonorensis | reverse complement strand
ATTTAATATACATTTTGATAAAAAAAACATAATACATGTTTTATTTTTGGTGATTTTAATTTACCTGGCCTTAAATGGGACAAAATTGACGACGAGGACTGTTTTTTTGTTCCTAGTAATATCTCGACTGAATTGCAAGAAAATGTTCTTCAAATATTTGCTGATCAAGGATTGGTACAGATTTGTGATCTAAAAAATGAGGCTGGTAATGTTTTAGACCTCATTTTTACTAACGCATTTGACGATTTTGAAATAACTCAAGTGGATTCGATTTTTAATAAATCGAGCATTCATCACAAATGCATTGAACTGAAATATTTATATTCCAATAATGACCTTCCAGTAACAATTACATCAACAACAGTTCTGGATTACGAAAATGCAAATTATGATGGGATTTTCTCATACTTAAATGATCTAAAATTTGATGAAAGGCTTGATGTAGATCAACTTGCAGACTCTTTTATTCAAACTCTTAACATCGCAATAGAGAACAATGTTCCGAAAAAAATAAATACTATTCGTAACTCTGCACCTTGGCATGACTCAACTTATTTTCGATTAAAAAACAAAAGAAATCGAGATTATAAAAGATGGAGAGGCAAAATGACTGATGAATGTAAACTCACTTACTTACAAAGTAAAGAAATATTTGAAAATTATGATCAATGTGCATATGAAACATATGTTAAAACTTGTTCATCTAAACTACAACAGAATCCACGTAAATTCTGGAAGTGTCTTGATTATAAAAGGAAAGTCAAAGGATACCCAAGCTCCATGAGCTTTAATGACACTTCTGCACATAATACCCAAGACATCTGTAATATGTTTAAAAATTTTTTTGAAACTGTCTATGAAAAACCAGCCACTGTGAATGAAAATGACTTTGATGATATCCTGAACATTTCTGAATCCTTGACCAATATAACCATATCAAGGGAAAGCTTATTAATTGAATTAAAAAATCTTAACAAAAATAAAGGACCTGGACCTGATGGTATTTCTTCATCATTCTTATCAAAAGTTGCTGACTATATTGTTGATCCTTTACTTGTCATATTCAACAATTCGCTAAGACAAGGATATTTTCCTCGCAACTGGAGATCATCTTGCATTACACCAATATTTAAATCAGGTGATCGATCTAAAGTTGAAAATTATAGAGGAATTGCGATTCTGAGTGCACTGCCTAAGTTATTTGAAAAAATCGTTACAAGTCATATAACACAATTTTTAATTGGAAAAATTGATCCACACCAACATGGGTTCTTAAAAGGGCACTCTACTGCTACAAATTTGACCTACTACACTTCACATCTTTTACTATCTATGGAAAGTCATAATCAAGTTGATGCTATATATACTGACTTCTCAAAGGCGTTTGACAAAGTAAACCATCACTTACTTGGAATAAAACTATCAAAAATTGGAATAAGAGGAGTCTTATTGAATTGGATTATCTCTTACCTCAGTGACAGAACCCAGGTCATAAGAATTAATGGAACACTTTCTGACACCATGAACGTCACATCCGGTGTTCCTCAAGGAAGTCATCTTGGTCCAGTTTTATTCAATATATTCATAAATGACCTTGTAGTAAATTTAAAAAACTGTAAATACTTGTTGTACGCTGATGACATGAAAATATTCAAAGTTGTGAATGATGAAAGCGATACTTTGCTGATACAAGAAGACATCAACTATGTTAGTCATTGGTGTAAAAAAAACTTAATGTTTTTAAACATCAATAAATGCAATGTGATTACTTTTAGTAAAAAAAGTAAAAAAATAATAACCGACTACAAAATTGCAAACACAGTGTTGAAAAGAGTCGATACAGTGATTGACCTTGGAGTGACAATGGATTCCAAACTAAATTTTAACGACCATATTGATAAAATTACATATGACAGCCGTAAAACTTTGGCATTTGTAAAAAGTCGCTCCAGAGAATTTAAACACCCATATGTAACTAAACTGCTATTCTGTTCTTTGGTGAGATCGAAACTTGAATATGCTTCAGTTGTTTGGAACATGGTTGGTACTGTAAATTCCTCAAGAATTGAATCAGTACAAAAACAATTCTTGTTATTCGCCCTACGAAAACTTGGGTCAAGGAGAGACATTTATGTCTTACTAACATATGAAGCAAGACTAAAACTTCTTGATATGGAAACATTACACGCAAGACGAAGAAGATTTGACATCACGTTTTGCTATGATCTGATGCATAAAAATATAAAATGTGACATACTCTGCAATAAAATCATTCATAATCAATCTGCTCCACAAAATCTGAGAAGACGAAGATTCCTACAAGTTCCATTTCATCAACGGAACTACACTTTTAACGAACCTTTTAGTAGGATTGCAAGATCTTTTAATGAAGTATCGACCTTGACTGAGGATAATCCTAGCAGAGCTGTTTTCATCAATAGATTAAAATTAAATTAAATAAATTTCTGTACTTAAAATTTTTTGTAAAAATTTTTTTGTAATAATTTTCTGCCAGTATTTGGCACTGAATAAATAAAATAAAAACGTTTTCAAGGCCTTGAACTGCACAAAAATCATTAGTGACAAAAATTGAGAAGCTCTTGAAATGAACCAGAAAGCTTAGAGTAATTCTTAGGAATCTCATACCCATCGTAAAAAAAGGATAGAAAACTTGAAATAGGGGTGACTTTATTTCACAATAAATTAGCTTTCTAAAAAAATTTTATTCCAAATTCATTGTTATTATTTTTTATTTGATATTATTATCAAAAGGGACAACACATATTTTATCACATTAACAATAATTAAAAAGTTCGACCCCATCCATTTCATTACAGCATTACTGGTAATTTTTTTTTGTCAACTTAATGTCATGTTGAAAAATGATGACAACTGTATGAAATTTATGATGCAAGGAAAATTCCATTATAACAATAAAAAGAGAGAAAAAAAATCCATTAAATTCAACAATTAAATTAATTCAAATCACTGACCAATGATCATAAATGAACTTGGATTAAAAAAAAAAACATTAAAGTGATAAAATTCTGAGAATGTTTTTTTTGGAATTCAATGCAATTCTACTGTGAAATCTAATTTTTTAATTTTACATCAAACAAAGGTGCATTTTCTCATCATTAAAGTAGGCGCCTGATTCACCTCATGACAACACACCATTCAATCATCGTCACCCCCTATTTTTTCGCGTTAAAACCATTTTCGTATTATCACCATATCAATTATGCACTAAAACATACAAAAAAGGAATAAAAAATTATTGTGATTGTGAAAAAAAATGCTCTGAAATAAAAAATGGGATAATAATGTCAAGTACAGACCTCGAGACAATACACCGCATTCAATAATAATTCAAATTCAATATAATATCATTTACAATGTGAAAAAAAGCGATTTTTTTAATATGAATGAGGAAAAGCATATTGTTTTCTCGTGAATGTGTGTGTATGCTCAATTGTAATTGAAAAAAAACGCATTTTGTCATCATTATTAATCATTTAAGTTATGAGATTTTATTGTTCGCGCTTATGCATGCAGAAGAGATCAAGTTGCCGTTCTGTCATGGAATAAGTGCCAGAGTGAATAAACCACCACACGATAAATGCATCAGAAACATAAAATGCGGTTGAATTTCAATAATAATAATAAAAATGATATCTCCAGATAATAAAATAAAAAAAGGGTTGAAGTTGAATTATGAAAAATATTGCTTTGGAAACAAAAGATCCATTCGCGTTGATATTGAAAAGTATTTTTTCAATTTTTTTTGTGTGTCATAAATCGCGACATGAAATTTAAATGCATGAGAAAAAATTTCTAGTGACTATTATTGATTTTTTATTAATAATTTTATGTTTTGCATTCAAATGCAAATAAATCTGGAGATTATGAAAGTCATATTTGCTTTCACTGACTCACTGTGAGATACATTTTTTGAATAGTACGAGGGACTTTCCATTATTTGTGAGATCACACCTTTTTTATTTGATTTTCACTTATTTATAAATCTTTTGTTGAATACCGTTATTTTTATTTTTTCCTTTTTATTACATCATCCGGATTAAGGACACACACATCCCTCTATTTATTTACTCAAAGCTTACTACACACTCACCTAATATCAATTTTATTGCTTTATTATACAAAAAAAAAAAAAAAGATTTAACCAGCAACAATGTGTGATTGTCACTTTATCTGTTTTCTATTATTTTATGGATTAAATAGTCATTTTTTTATAGTTTTATGGGAATTTTCTATAATAATATGTAAAAAAAAAGGAAAGGAAAAAGAACACGAATTATAAGGATTGAAGGGACTGAATTGCATGTGAACGTGTTTTGTCTTATTAAATTTATTTATGGTCTAAGTATGTACTTTGCTTATCTGTATTCGTGCTTTTATTACATGTGAAATGTACTCAATTGATGAGAGGTTTTGTCTTGTTCACTTAAAACTGATTGACGGTCACGTATTACATGGCGAAAAGTTTTTTTAGGAGTTTGGAGAGATCGAATTTCAGGAAATTTCGATGGGAATTAGTTTGATTGGACGTGGTTTTTGTGGAAAATAGCAGTTAATTGATCAAAAGCATTTTTCAACGATCTTTCTAGTGAAAACTGATTTAACCCTTTGAGTTCAAAATCTAAACCAAGCAAAGAAAAAAATATTTGAATGGGTATCATTATTAAGTATCCTAATTATAAGTAATTGAGACAAAAAAAAATTTTCAGCTATGTATAATTAGGCTTTTTTAGCTATGTCCCGTATATGGGACAAAAGCGCTATAAGCCAAAAAAAATTGTCCCATATATGGGACAAAAGCGCTATAAGCCAAAAAAAATTGTCCCATATATGGGACAATTTTGAATTTGTAACTTTGAGCACTTTTGTCCCATATACGGGACAATATTTGAGGGTCTGTATCGGAGCTATGGGAAGAGTTACAACTTTTTCTTTTGTGCAGCTAATTTAGTAGTAACTAGAAGATAAAATAACGGAAATAAAAAAAATTTTCAATTGACTTCTTTATTATTTAATTCACATTGAAAGAAGTCAACCTCCACATTTTACATTTTTTTCATTTTTTCAAACTTCAAAATTCAGGCTCGCAGTTATATCGCTCCTGAATTTTAAATCGTTTGTTGTTCCTGTAACTTACATCCCTTCTTAACTTTTTTGCATCATGAATTCGTCATTTTGATGTTCTGTTCTATGGTGATAGTCACTTCGGCAAAGTTGAAGATCGGAAAATTATCTACAACTTTGTCTAATATAATTTTTACCTACGACATACAGAAGTATGATATTTCACCCGGGAACCCTAAAAATACACTTCTACGCATATTTTCGCCTGTTTCAAAACATTAAACCCGAGAACACGAGAAAATTTAGTTTCGTGTCATCACACTCCGACTCTCCCCTTGCTGTGAATTTATCAACAATGACAAATTTTTGACCAAACAAAAATTAATGTTATTTCCATCTTGCCCTTGTAGCAATTTTTTCTCGTCGAGTTTCAGAATTTACAAAAGTCTGCCATTTTATAAAATCTATTCAAATATTCACAAACAAATCCAAATTATATCAAAAAAAAATATCCATTTAACTTTAAAAAGCATTAAAATATTACACCAAATTTTCATTACAATAATCATCATCATCATGAAATAAAATTTAAAATATTAAACGCAGCAACACAAAATTGCTCATTGAAATGCATTTACTCATGGAAGCATAAATATTTTAATTCACATTGTGTAACATTAAATCACTTTTTTCTCCAACAGCAACAAAAAAGCTCGTGCATGAACAAAAATAATTTCATATTACAACTCACCGAACAATCAAAACCATCCAATAATCCAAATATAAAAAAAAAACTTCCATCAATTACTCAAATCATGAATTTGATTGATTTCCATACATATTCGATTTTAATACTTTATTGACGACACCAATATAAATTTTAACATACAAAAAAATGCTTCACTCACTCTCTTTATTTAATTTTTTTTTTGCGAAACTGGGTCCAACACAGTATAACATTGTCAAATTTGACACACAAATTTTTCAAGTACGAACCATATTTGATAAAATACAAAAAAATGTAAAAAAAAAGGATTCGTGTGATTCAAAAATTACATGATTCATCACTTATTTGACATGAAACAGTAGTAGTAGAGTGTTAAAAAAAAAGTATTTTGGTGCCTCCATCACCACGAATTTTCAATGAAATCTTTTTTTTCTTTTATTTATTCATTTTATTATTATTATGAATTCATCATTTATATTGTAGCTACATTGTGCTCTTTTATGATAATATTAATAGAGGTATATGAGGAAAAAAAACGACGATAGATAGGAAGATGGAAATAATGTCAATGTATCAAAATGCGTTCTTATTCAAAGCTGAATGAAAAATAAATCGAATAAATATTTAAAAATAATATAATAAAAATAAAGAAAATGAGGGTTTTTCATACATTTAACGAGGATGATACAGAGAGAGAGAGAGATGGAAAAAAAGTTACAGAAGCAATTAAAAATAAATTTATAAAAATGATAATCATGTTTACATAAAATTACTGAATCGTAAAAAATCGCGTGAATAATCCTTTGAAAAATTATACATTTTCTTTTTTTTTGCTGCTGTGAATTATTTTTTTTATTATTTTATCATTTTGATACAAAAAAATGTACGTATGTATGCAAATAATGTGATTCTATCGGAGTGAATACAATTGTTCGAAGTGGGATTATCGTCGTTTACTCTGTGTATTTTCTAAAATTTTTATATTATTTTATTTTATTATGGTTTTTTCTTAATATAATCATTACGGAATTTGAAGATAAATTTTCTTTTATTGAGAAAAAGAAAAATAACTTTTAAAAGGAACTCGATTAAAATGACGATTTAGTGATAGATTGAATTTAGTTGTCAGAAACTGTACGGGAAATCGAATTTTTATTTGCATACCAAATTCTTAACTGAAATTCAAAAACTGAACATCGAAAATGAGAATTTTACATACCAAATTCTGACCTGAAACTTGAAATTCAAAAGCTGAAAACTAAAAATGAGTATTTTACATACCAAAATTTGACCTGAAACTTGAAATTCAAAAGCTGACCATCGAAAAAGAGAATTTTTCATACCGAAATATGACATGAAACTTGAAATTCAAAAGCTAAACATCGAAAATGAGAATTTTGCATACCTAAATCTTACCTGAAACTTGAAATTCAAAAACTGAACATCGAAAATGAGAATTTTGCATACCAAATTCTGACCTGAAACTTGAAATTCAAAAGCTGAACATCGAAAATGAAATTTTTACATACCAAATTCTGACCTGAAACTTGAAATTCAAAAGCTGAAAACTAAAAATGAGTATTTTACATACCAAAATTTGACCTGAAACTTGAAATTCAAAAGCTGACCATCGAAAAAGAGAATTTTTCATACCGAAATATGACATGAAACTTGAAATTCAAAAGCTAAACATCGAAAATGAGAATTTTGCATACCTAAATCTTACCTGAAACTTGAAATTCAAAAACTGAACATCGAAAATGAGAATTTTGCATACCAAATTCTGACCTGAAACTTGAAATTCAAAAGCTGAACATCGAAAATGAAATTTTTACATACCAAATTCTGACCTGAAACTTGTAATTCAAAAGCTGAACATCGAAAATGAAATTTTCATACCAAATTCTGCTCTAAAACTTGAAATTCAAAAGCTGAACATCGAAAATGATAATTTTACATACCAAATTCTGACCTGAAACTTGAAAATCAAAAGCTAAACATCGAAAATGAGAATTTTGCATACCAAATTCTAATCTGAAACTTGAAATTCAAAAGCTGAACATCGAAAATGATAATTTTACATACCAAATTCTGACCTGAAACTTGAAATTCAAAAGCTGAACATCGAAAATGAAATTTTTACATACCAAATTCTGACCTGAAACTTGTAATTCAAAAGCTGAACATCGAAAATGAAATTTTCATACCAAATTCTGCTCTAAAACTTGAAATTCAAAAGCTGAACATCGAAAATGATAATTTTGCATACCAAATTCTGACCTGAAACTTGAAATTCAAAAACTGAACATCCAAAATGAGAATTTTGCATACCAAATTCTGATCTGAAACTTGAAAATCAAAAGCTGAACATCGAAAATGAGAATTTTGCATACCAAATTCTAATCTGAAACTTGAAATTCAAAAGCTGAACATCGAAAATGAAATTTTACATACCAAATTCTGATCTGAAACTTGACATTTAAAAGCTGACCATCAAAACAGAGAATTTAACATACCAAATTCTGATCTGAAACTCGAAATTCAAAAGCTAAACATCAAAAATGAAAATTTTTCATACCAAATTCTGATCAGAAACATGAAATTCAAAAACTGAACATCCAAAATGAGAATTTTGCATACCAAATTCTGATCTGAAACTAGATATTCAAAAACTGAACACTAAAAATGTGAATTTTCATACCAAAATCTTACATGAAGCTTTTCAAAAAAATCATTAAATGACGATTCATAATCTCAAAATTTAACCTTCAAAAATTAATAATCATGATCCTGATACAACAAAAACCTCACACAATTTACACGTAAATCAAATAAAATTTATCAAAATATCTCAATACATTTCCCGTACATTTTAGAATTGTAAATCTCACAACGATTATATTTTAAACACTGAATTATAATAATGACATTTTCATGTCACACATTCATGTCACATATATCTACAATGTTACATGAAAACCAAAATTTTATCGTCAAAATTGCTTTAATACTTTTAATAGAGTTAATTATCATTGTTATTATTATTGTTGTTGTGTGTGTGTGTGATTTTAGTGATTTACCCAAAAAAAAAAATAAGTCACGTGGGATGAATTGAAATATTTTAGTTAATTGTGATGTTACTCGTCCTTGGAAAGTTTGAATTGAATTGAATTTCAAAGCAAATTTTAATTTATAATGGAAAATTTTAATTCGATTTTCATCAAAAAAATTTAAAATACTGCATTGCAAAAGTTTTTAATCAAACTAAAGTTCAACAATTTACCATAAAATACCACTTACTTAACCCCTCAAATAATAACAAAAATTCTTGTTTCATCACACATTTTCCCATTTCTGTACCAAACTTGTTGCATCACATTAATTTCCTAAAAACTGTTATCCTCCACCTAAATAAAATTTACTGTATCAAAATATTACAACAATTTTGAACTTTTTCTTTTTTTTTACATTTAAGCGCATAATGTAATTGCATCGTTTACAGTGATGCGTTGTTGCTTTACCATATTTGATACTGACGATGATGTTGATGCGATGCTTGCACCTATAAATATAGAAACTATATATCAAAAGTTTTTTTTGTGTTACAAATTTATATTTTTTTTAAAGTAAAATACACTTACAGCAGATGTGCAACCAAATGAAAACAGTTTGCATTCATAATGTAACTTCATTTTATTATATTACTCTCTGGACATTCATAATTCATGCGTTTCATTGCAAAGAAGAAAAAAAATTGGTATAGTTAAGAGTGATATGGAATTGTATGTCCCTAAGTAATGTTGTGATGATCTCACTGTTACATCAATTTTTGTTCATGTATTTACGTTATGTCAAATGTTCCTCTTTTATTCCTCTTACATCATCAAGGGAAAAAACTCTCATATGGACAGGTTTTGAATGTAACACTGGAATTGCATTACATGTTTTTTTTCTCAATATTATGTTATTATTATTATTATTTGTATTATGATAATAATAAATGAAGGTAAATAATTTGAAGAGGGAGAAAATTAAACGAGTTTGGTGTAAGAGACAGAGATGTATTTAAAGTGTTTAATGTAGAATTTTGAATGCAGAATTGTTGTAACATATTAATTAAGATAACATTTGCATTTTTTTGTAACATAATGTTTTATTTAGTGGAATGAAGTACCACTCAATGTTGTAGTGGGTGCATTTCAGTTTTTTCAAGTAATGTGTTCTTGATTCTTAGCTGATATAGCAACATTAGGCTTAGGGCCTAAGCCTTAGGCTTATGCATCTGTTCATGGGACTATTGGCAAGGTAATTTTGTCTAAACATCTGCTGATCGAGAACTCTCGCTCTTCTAAGTCTATACTGTGGATCACGTACTTTTATATAATTAGCCAAATTAGGAGATCTAATGTGATAATGCAGTAGATCATAATATTAAATCCCCTAACTTTCCTAACTAACTATATTTCCTAAGTGTATTTGGATACTAAAACAGTTCCAGTGTTCCAGTCACAATTTTTTGTTCAAACGATAGTTAATTCAAGGACTCCGATTCCCTTAACAAGTCCTTTTGCACTTTATTCTTTCAAAATCATTGAAACTCGTTGATTACATTGAAAAATAATTTAAAATAAAATTTAGGTAGAAAATTAATTGTTTAGATCAACATTCAGCACCCTAATACCAAAACAAAACACTGTTGCACATTTTTATTTTGTTTCTCCAGATGCCTTGCATCATGTTATAATAAAATTTTAACTACACACACACACAATTCGCGTGTTGTAACCTTAGAAGAGTCTCTTAATTTATTTCATTAAAAAGTTTCCTGTGCTACAAAATACATATTGCACATCGTACGAAATTGTGTATTTCCCTTTTATATACACTCTATGCCAACTATACCTCCTTTTAATAGTCTTATATTTTAATAGCTCTACACATTTCTATAACGAACAACATTTTTAAACATCTTTTCACCAAAAAAAAATAAAAATATAAAATAAAAATAAAGTAATGTATTATGTGTTTTTGTACAGTTATACAAGGGGTGATGTGACGTGATATGTTGTTTGGTTGCACCCTTTTTGTGCAGTATGAAATAACATAAAATTTGTTCAAAACATCAACAACAGACATTTTTATAATAATTTATGTCTAAATGAGTAGCTGCAGTTAATTTTTTTTTTATTTTTGGTATTAATTTTTACTTGTAATAAGGATTTTAATTTTATTTTTTCAGTTTACAGCTTAGAAATTATGGAATTAATTTGGGATTAAAATGGTGTTTTTAATAATTGGCCATATTTTTCACGTGGACATGGAGAATTGCTGTTAGAAAATTTTGCCTGAAGCACAGACAAAACTGGGCATCTAAAGATATTTAATCTTGTCTGTCATGTTTTCGTGGGTTTTAGGTAAAAGTGATCTGTAGAGAGTATTTTAAACTGCAACTTTGTTGAACAGACCATTTCGATATTTCACGATAATAAGAGGCCAAAAATGGCAAAATACACAATTTTGAGCTTATTTTTCGGTTTTTGGAGTAAAAAAAAAATCAAATTGAACTGAATTACTAGCCGCTCATTCAAGTGCTCATGTAGACAAACTTTTCGACACCTAACAATTTCCTTAGTAAAAAAAATCATCACAATCTCCCTCAATTTGAAATCCATCCATAAATTAATTGCATTTTAAACATCTCATTATCATTAAATGAATTAAACATAACTGTATCTCAAATCTCTAATCCTGCATTTCTTTTTTTCATTGACAGATGTTTGTTAAATGTCAACCGTTTTAACACTCCATTACTAAAATGCATCTCAAATTCAAATATTAAATCAAAATCATGTTCAGAGGCGTTTCAAATTCCATCAAACGACTTTTTTTCCGGGTGAACTTTACATTATATGTTTGTATTGAATTAACGGCACACTTTCTAAATAAAAAAAAAATAATAATTCTATTTTTTTCCTGTTATAACCTTTCAAAATGCAATCACCTTTAATTTCAAATATATATTTTTATATTAAAAAACTAAAATCATCTGTCTTGACATTAATTTTGCCAGGAGAGATGAAAATATAAAAAAAGTACCAAATGATCGTTATTATTATTATTAAAATAATAATAAAAATATTAACAAGCTGCACACTTTTTATTTAAAAATTCAATAATAGAAATTTATTTGAACCTTAAAAGTATATATAAAAAATATCGCATAAATAATCATCAAACTTTGTCTTGTGCAAAAAAAAAATAAAATAAAATTTGAACCACAAAGGAATGCAAGATATTTGATATTCGTTCCGAATGTGCTTTCTTCTTCTCTCTACCTACACGATAAATTTTGTTAAAATTTTTTTAATATAAAATAACTTCCAAAATTCTGGTATATGACACGGTACATTGTACAAAGAGATGAACAGATGCAACAAATGCATGTTATTTCAGACCTATATGAATCAAAGTTCAAAGACCTTTATTTTTATATTTATTTTATTAAAAGTTCTGTTAGAATAAAAAAACTTTTTTTTGAGGGTATTCCTTTTAATATTATTATTAATTCTTTAAATATTATTTTGTTCAAAAGAGGCATCGACCAGATGTATAGATTGAATGTTCGATTTGTTGCACATTGTTAACATATTCCGTTATTTATGTTTTAAATTTTTTTTTCAAATTTTTTTTCAAGAACAAATATATACAAATTCAAAAGATTATTATTTTGCCTTTGTATGTTTTTGTATATAAATTGGCGCACTGCCGTATATTAAGTACAAAGTATGGCACGCGACACAAACTTTTGGGTTGACTGCTTTGAAAAGAAATACAAACACACATGAAAGAAGAAGAAGTAAAAGAATCGAACATATGAGGAATGAACAGAAGAGTTTTCAGGTAATAAAAATGAATATTAAAATAAAAAAAAATAAGGAGAAGCAGAGAATAAATAATAATGATTTTTTTTCATATAGATAGATATGAAGAGAGAAGATATTACCTGTTGAATTATTTATTTATTAAATTTTTATTAGCTGCAGTTAGGAATAATGTGGATATTTGACAAAGAAAATAAATAGGGAAATCATCTGGTGTCACAGCTGTTTAATGTTCAACTGTTTATAAATCGTAATCAGAATAATAATAATCATAAAAATTTTAATGAATGGATATCTTAAATGCAATAAAGTATGTTAAAGGAACTGGTTATCTCTAAGTCGGACATTATTTTGGGGGGTTTAAGAACTTCTAAGCCAACACTTAGTTAAATTTTAAAAATATTAAAGTCGATCTCATTACTATGACTTTGAATAATATAAGGAAGATCTGAGAGATCTTAATCAGGAAAGAATACCACTGTAGCAAGAATCTGTGAATAAGTGGATGGAAGCAACAGATTTAGGATAAACCGTCCAAAAACAGAATAACTCCACTGCCCATTTTCTGACCCAAAAGCACCAGCACAAGAAAATACCACCAAAATTGAAAGGCAGGCTTTATACATCTGTTGTACACCCAGCACTGATCTTTGGAACTGAAAGCTGGACTATTAATGCCAGACATAGAAGGAAATTAACCACGACTGAGCATAAAATGCTGCGCATGACTGCTCGTGTTACCCTGTTAGACAAGATTAACAGTAGATTTATAAGGATAAGTCTCAAAGTCACAAATACAATCAACGAAGCAGTAGATCAAAGAAGACAAAGATGGTATGGTCATGTGCAAAGGCGAAATGAAGACCATATAGTGGTTGAAATATCACGCGAATACGAGGACGACCAAAAGAGAGCTGGCTGAGGAAAATGAACCGTTATCAATGCCTGCGCGGGATCACAGATGCCGAAATTCAAAACAGGCACATCTCAAACACAGACAATCTATCTCTTTTAATAGAGACTCTGTTGGATATACAGTATCCCCTCTCATATTTCTTCACCTCGGGGATCGCTTAGAAGAAATATGGGAAAAAAGAGAAATATGGGAATTTCAAAGAAATCTTTGAATTTTCAATAGAAATTTTTTATTCTAGTGGTAATGATTGAACTTTATAACATTGATTTTACAAAAATGACGTTGTAAAAAGTGAACATAAATTTATTTATTATTTTGAATTGGAAAATACGCGATTCTGACAACATTTTTTCCGTTAATTGTTCAATAACAACCTCCCATATTTCTCTTTTTGAAGAAATATGAGAGGTTGTCAAATTTGAAATCAGGAGAAATACGGGAGGGAAGAAATATGAGAGGGAGAAATACGAGAAAGTATACTGTAATTGATAGTTCTCCTTGAATCAATATGAAGACTGTCTGAACTTTGAAATAAGTCATGACGCGTAATTAAAAGCCTTTAAACTACCATTCTCCATTCAGCATATCAAGTGATGTCTTATCATATCGACCTTAACTCAAAAGATAAATATCAAAGTTTGAAGAAAATTCTTCTTTAACATGCTCAATTTAATCGTTAATTAAATTTAATTTTTCATTAAATTTAAGGTCACGCTGGCGCTGATAATATGGCAAAAATAAAAATATCGACCACATTTTATAATAATAATAATAACAATAATTTGTATCTCTGAAAAATTGTCTCATATTGATACCCAAAAAAAAAAGAATTTATGTACTGAGAACAAAACGGACGTGGAAAACCTAAAAAATGTCTCATTTATACAATAATGAATGTCATTTTTTACCATGTAATCCGCATCAATTTAATTTGAAATATGTTTGTATCATGCAGCAACAAATTCATAAAATACGAAGGACAAACAGACAGAGTGCTACACAATTTTGTAGTTGTATGGCAAAAAAGAATGATTTTATTAAAGATTTTTATATTAAATTGGATTTTTTTACATAAAAATCAACAATCAGAAAAAAATCGTACAATATTAAAGTTCACGTTTGCAATTTTGCTCGTTATAAGTTCGTTCATCCACAACTCTCACACAATAAGACGTATGATCGCCATATCTATTAAAATAAAATAAAAAAAAATATATATATTGAAATAAAAACTTTTCTATAAATTAAAAATAAATCGAAACTTACTCTGATGGCGTATGATTTCGCACACAATGATTTACACAACTAACTTTATTATGGAAGTCATCACCAGCATCTGCTCCAAATGCGTGTTTTGCCTTTTGGCGACAAATCGTGTCAGCATTATTATAGATTTCCAATTCTTCATCAGTTGCCTTGTGCGTAAGTTTGCATCGAATATATTTACCATATCGTTTTTCAAAATCACTTTCTTGTCCAAGTGCGTATGATAGGCACACTGTTAGAATGATAACAGCTGTAAAATTTTTCATCTTTCCTAGAGTTTTTTTTTAAATTTTATCTTTGAAAATTGATGTGAGAGGAACAAAAATTATGAACTACGTGTTGAAGAAATTGTTTTACTTTTAAAGCTAAAAAATATTGTTTATAATTTTTAGAGATGTTATAATTGTGTATTTTCTGTGTCTGTATTTGTATTGGTTGTGTAAGGGCTGGTGATTGATTCAACTCTAAAATTAATTTCAAAGAAAATTTTTCATGAATCTTAATTAAAGCTCAAATTGAATTGAATTTAACTCCCTTATATGAAATAAATTTCAAGTAAATGGCAAATTGAATCAATTGCCAGCCCCTTTCATAATAAAAATAAACAGAAATTCATTAAAATTTATCATCAAAACTGGTTTAACGTAAAACAAGTGACTTTCGTCTCAAGGTAAAGGTCTTCTGATAGTTGTTTTAAAAAAAAAAATTAATACAATTTAAAATATATTCTAGAAGGTACATTAAAGTGAAGTTCAAAAAACAGATGAAACGTTAATGTTTATGATTTTGATAAAATATGACGATTTGTCGTCACTTACATAATATGTGGTAATGGACAATATTGACGCTGGTTTTAAATGTAGAGTGAAAGTACTGTGTTGTTTTGTGTTAAAAAATGATGTTAATATGAATTACAAATTAGGTGATTTTTTTTGATTGGGCTGATTTTGCTGTGGAACATTTGAGATCTAGAGGAATAAAGGTCGTTGCAGAGAATTCTTATGTGACTTATGTGAGAGAACTTGAAGGCCGAACCAATTTGACCAAATGCCTAGCTCATTTCAATTTTTTTAGGAATTTTTCAAAATATTGTTTCAAATTGCTTAAATTAAACAAAGAAACCAATCTCACCCGCAATCTTCAGCTTCCAATCCAATCAAAATAATGAATTATTTCATTTTAAATGTAATCACATTAAAATTAAATGCATTTTCAATCAGTTTTTATCTTCATTTCAAAGTTGAAATTAAATAACAATAACAATTATCGTTCTTTTGATTAGAAAACTTGAAATCATTCACACATGCAAATACTTCACACACCCAATTTAAATCAGACAAGACATGAACTTTTCCAATTTTTATCATGATTTTAAATGATCATAGACGTGATGATGTGTGTGTGTGTGTTTCAGTGTAAATTAAGGTATTTTACATGCAATTCACACACACATACGAGCAAAAATAATAATAATAATATTATTTCAAATCACTTCAAGGATTGATCAAACTCATGATAGAAACAAATTATCGTTTAAAAAACAATAAAAATTTAAATGTTTTAATAGGATATTGTTTGATTTGATATCAAATTAAATTTGTGAATGAAAAACCCTTTTAAAATTTTATTGCAATTTTCTAATTTTAACAATATATTTATTATTTTGAAAAAATTTCCCCTTTTCACTAACACGATCATTTGTGTGTGTGTGTATGTGTGGCAGAAAACTCAATTTTACAATGCATGCAATTTAAATTTCCATATATGTGACTGTGTGTGTGTGTGTGTGAGAAAAGAAAATTGCATTTTATGTTCAATTAAAATTACTTCTTTTCTGAATTGAATGAAAATAGAGTTTGGGTAATTTCCTGTATGTCGTATTCAAAAGAGTGATGGAAGTAAAAATGAAAAAAATCTGTGTTCAATTAAATGAAATTTATTTTAAACTCATATGTTAAATTTTAATTTTTCAATCAAAAACTGATGCCAATCTGATCCAAAATTGCACAATTTTAATAGAAGAATTAAGGAAAAAAAAATCAAATATCCAATTCTTGTTATCACCATTGATACCCATTCAAATATTTTTTTCTTTGCTTGGTTTAGATTTTGAACTCAAAGGGTTAATGTATTAAAATGATAGTTACAAATACAAAATTGTATAATTACAAAAGAATTGCAATCATTTTTTAATGAACTTGATAATACCTATCATCTTACTTATATGAACTTGCATATGCCGATTTTTTTTTGTTAAACGGAAATTAATAGTTCCATGAAGTAATTAGATCACTCTATAAAAATAAATTAATGGTTATATTGATACCAATATAATTTTAAGTGAGAATGTCATTCAACCGATATTGGATTTAATATTAAATGTTAAGAGTGAAGTGAAGCTCTTTTTGGACAAAAATTGTTCGTTGAAAGCATAAAAATAAAGATTCAGCTGTTCAAAGATTTCATTATCGGAACTGAAGGAAACTGTTACAGATGTAATTTTCAGATTTTCGCGAAATGGCTTCTTGAACTCATACATTTCTTCTAAGATATTTTTGTTTATAATCATGGGACGCATTGATGACAGGTGCTAAATTATAGCGAAGAAATAAAATTAATTTTCCAAGTTCATTGGTACGAAATTATTAAAATATTTTAAATATCATACCGTGTTCTTTAAATAGGCAAAAACTTTTAGATATTTAGAGAGATCATTTCATAGGCCATTTAATATAATTCACACACTACGAGGACTACCCTTGCCACAGGACACCACGTTGCCAGTTCAAACAGACAACGTCAAAAATGGATTACATCCGATATCGAGACAATCTGGTAACTCACATACGCATTTTAGACCCTTTTAAGATGCTCCACTCGTTAAACAAGTTTTGGAGTTCATCGAGGACAAGTTGGAATAATTCTACGGGATAACGTAGTTGCTGGTTTGAGCTCAGCAGGGTCCATTTGCACCCTCAATAAATTAAAAAAAGTTAAACATGATTCAAACTAAATAATAAAGAAAGAAGTGCAAACTTGAAATACTAAAGAATTTACATAATGTCAAGTTTTACCATCTTACTTAGTAATTGTCTTTTTTTTTATAACAGACAAGTATGGTTATTAATTTTTCTTCAGGTTTCGTTCATATTTTGGACTTCTTTATTTTTAAAGAGGGATTTTTCATCTCAGTATTCCTACACTTAAACACACTTAGATGGGTAAGACAATTAGCGCGAATCGACCAACACCCAGTAACACATTTCAGAAATGAAGTATACGGTCGTCAAAGTCTGAGCCGACTTATACCCAAACCAACCAGACCGAAAAGCGTTTCAAATTAGAATCTGGAAAGAAAAAGAGTAAATAAGGGAATTCTTGTCCAGATGAAGACTAGGAGATAGTTGCAGAGTAAAATCTTTAAGGTAACCGCAACACCACATACGACTGGTCATTTTTACATACAATTGATAATGATAATGTTTATTAAAAGTAAGTCATTACTATATCAGAAGCATTAAAAGTGATTCAGATTAAAATTCGTTATAAAAACATGGGACATAATTTTGGTAATGGAAGATACGTAAGTTGATTAACTACAAAAAATTAAACAAACATACAGTTAATTATGTTCGCATTGAAACTAAATAGCTTCAATTTAACATGTAACATCATTAATGTTAACGTTGATGAAGGCTTCATTATGAGCAGATCCAGCTTTAAAGAGCGAATATAAGAGCCTGCACTTAAATCATAAGTCCAGCTCATTGTGCATACCCGTAATCATCATGAAAGAGCCTTAGTTTTTATATTCTCATTCCAATCAATCGGTAGCTTGATCCAGCCTTAGTAGCTCAAAACATTTCACGACACCCCTTCATTCAAATCATTCATGTTTATCAACAAAATTTTATCTACAAAGCCCCGGTAATATTATGATTAAACTCAACACAATATCAATTTCAATTTTTATATAATATTAGCTACATATAACGATAGATCCATATCCCGTATCCCTTTTCAATACACTAAAATTTATTTTGTACATTATTTTGAAGTCAGTTGTTGAACTCTCACACCCATTTCAATATAAAATATACATATTCATTTTTTTTGTGTTGATAAATTTTAAGTATGAACTGATGATATTACAAAACATTACTCATCATATTATAATATTTATTGAACGGATATAACCAACATATCCGATTTATTACATTATTAAATGCGTTCTGTTGCTTTTTAGACTCAATTCTATTCATATGTGTCCGTGTGTGTGTATTAAATTTCAAAAAAAAGTAAAATACCAAAATAAATTATGAGGCTTCGCATGTGAAGTTGATTATTGATGATTATTAATGCCAAAAAAAATATACATATAATAAAATAGATTGAAACTTAAATAAATTAAAAATAATCAACAACATTTTTTTGACTTTTTTTGTTCGTGTCATGTCATTGCCCCTATATCTAACTATAGTAACATACACTTCATAAAACTACGATATTCAATATTATTTCCTTCCGAAAGGATCAATTTCATTAGAGGTAACGTGGATGAGTGTTCACTTTTTATTTGAATATGTGTTTTAATGTAACAAAATTATAACACCATGCAAAAAAAGAACCTTAAACATTTTTTGCAAATTAAAAAGAAAATATGTGTGAATTAGATTTGATTTTGTGAGAATCAAAATATTAATACTTTCAAAATGATATCAATTTCAATTTGAAATCAACCGAATACGAGGTTGATGTTCATTTGAATGACATTTATTGTTGGATTATTTATGGCAATTTGTAATATATTTTTTTAACAATAACATTACAATTGCATGAAAATATGAAATAAGAGGACTGGAAATTGACATTACGATAATAGGCTTAAATTTGAGTGTTCAATTGTTTTATTTATTTATTGGTGAAATTTTTAGTAAAGCTCAATTGAATGCTCAGTTGAGATTCGGTCTGATATTATTTTGAATTGGCATAGTGAATTAAAACTGTGCACTTTTTTCCAGCGCTAGAGAAACTTAAGAGGCCATTGAATGCGCTTATTCATTAATTACGAGCTTTTCACTACCATGCCGTACTCACTTGCGAAATCAATATAGTTGAGGCCGTTCTCGTTTGTTAGTTCATGCAAGCTTCACACTCTAAACCCAAGACTAGTGAGAAAACTAGCTCATTTCATTGTCCTATTCATGTCCCTTATTAGAGTCTAAACGTCGTGATTCGTGCAGTTGCCGTTAGCAAGCTAGAGTGCTTCATGAACTCAACTGGCCTCATTTTCAATTCAAATTTATCAATCACCCATCAATTTTTCATGTGAATTTTGAATAAAATACCAATTTTGAATAAAATACCAATTTTGTGTGTCAAGAGAAAATTTTTAAAATAACAGCACATGATATTGGAAAACTAGAATTCAAACGATAATTCCCACGAACTATCAAAACGATGGTAGATTGATTGATTGAAAGAAAGACATCTGTTGTTGTTATTGTTTGAAAAAAATTAATAAGTACTCACTTTTATTTTTAATTTTACAAAATAAAATAAAGTACAGTACCAATTAACAATTAAAAAGGGTCAAATCTCCATCCATGAGTGAAATATGAATTTATATCATTGTGCTTTATTGAACTTGTTTGTTGCCGTGTAATTATCAATTCATTTGTATAATAATGTTTAATATTCCGTTAATGAAAAACCACAGAAAAAAAATTAACCGAACAATATCTGAAATGATTATAATTAAGTATTTCCCTTGTTTATCAAACAGAATACAAAGTTCAATACATTGACAGCACTTGTAACAATTCACACAATAAAATAACTTCATATTACAAGATATTGCCTCAAACCGTTGATAATTTGCTTAATTGTTACAAGTAAATTTCATGTGTGTGTGTGTGTGAGAATGGTAAAAATAAAATAATAATCATAAAATAGAAACCACTACGTTAAAACTATTTATTAAAAGTATCCTTCAAAAAAAAGGAGCAAAGAGCATATTTGTTTATTTATTTGTTTGTTTGCCTTAATATGTGAAAATTATATTCAACAAATAAAACATTGATGTGGTTTGTCTTTAATATGTACAAAAAAATGCTTGTATATAATAACAATAATAATTTCACTTGTAATAAAATGAAAAAGAAGAAATAATTTTCCCTTTCATTTTCATTCCTTTGTAGTAAAATTTATTTATTTTCATTACAGGTCATAGGTCAACTTTAAAAGAGACAGCAAGTGTCAGTGTATTGTCTTTTTTATGGGTTTCAGAAGTTACCGAAAGTGAAAGTAATTCTGAAATGCTCCACCACGGTCCAAAGAGTCCTATAGTGTTTATACTATTTTCACCGTATTTTCCATAGAAACGCCAAAGCTTCAGCCTAAGCTTAAGGATATACATTAGCTTTTATTCTATCATCTTAGTCCAAGAAAGACAAAATGTGTTGAAATAATTTTTTCAATTTATTGGTTTCCAAATCACGCCATTGACATGATAGACGAATCAATTCTCTTACATGACAAGCTCCTAGAGAGCGAGATTCTTGGTTAGCAAGTCTTTAAATAACAAACGTCAAAATGATAAAAAAAAGCAGTCAATTTTCCTAGATAGCAAGATTCTTAATTAGCAAGTCTCTTAAATTACAAACGTCAAAATGATAAAAAAAAAAGTCTTTAATTTTCCTAGATAGCGAGATTCTTACTTAGCAAGTCTCTTAAATGACAAACGTCAAAATGATAAAAGAGCTGTCAATTTTCCTAGAGAGCAAGATTCTTACTTAGCAAGTCTCTTAAATAACAAACGTCAAAAAAAATGATCAAAGAGCTGTCAATTTTCCTAGATAGCGAGATTCTTACTTAGCACGTCTCTTAAATTACAAACGTCAAAAAAAATGATCAAAAAGCTGTCAATTTTCCTAGATAGCGAAATTCTTACTTAGCAAGTCTTTTACAAACGTCAAAATGATAAAAGAGCTGTCAATTTTCCTAGTGAGCGAGATTCTTGGATAGGAAGTCTTTTAAATGACAAGCGTCAAAAAAATGATCAAAAGAGCTGTCAATTTTCCTAGATAGCAAGATTCTTAGTAAGCTATATTTGACATTCCTGCATTAACAATCATTTGAAAGTCGTTTGCGAAAAAAATGTACCGACTTAGAGAGAAAAACGCGGCTAAGAATTTTTAAACCCTTAAAATCAAAAATTTAGCTTTTGATAAGCTACTGTTGCCAAGATTAGCACTGATTTAAGTCACTTACAGCACATTTTGTTTTGACTAGGATTGATCTGAATTTTCCAGATTTTCATTTCACACAAAGCCTGACAAGACAAACCAAAGTCACTTTCGAACTGTGATCTACATCTACTTCTATAGCAGTTAATACTTGCAAGTCTCCTCGAATCATTTAATACAAACAAATGTTAAACTATGTGTCCAGTGATATCTCATACCGAATAAGAAAAGATAAAATAGTATTTATTTAATTTACCAAAAATAAAGGATAATATTTATCCTTACATTCACATTTGTGGAATTACTGCAAATGTTTGAGGATTGGAATGTTTTTGTACTACTTTTTACCATCATATATGGGAAAATAATGGTTTCAAGTGTTGTTTGTTGTATTTATTAAACATTTTCTCTGTACAAATGTTAAATATTTGCATGATTTTTACCTTTTGAGGGTCATAAGGGGGTTTAAGTGAATTTTGTGACTGTCATCAGGTAAAACAATTTAACATTATTGACACGATTAATGAAAACAAGCCGATAATTTTTTCATATTTCAATAATAAATGAGCAGATTTTACCAATAAATAAGGAGATTCTTTTCAAACGATTTTCAGTTAATTCATCGCCATGTTTGCGTTTAGTGATTCTAACGAAAATGAAAAATCTTCTGAAAATAAGACATTTAGAGGTCGTTTAAAGATCTTCTTAGTAAATATCACAGTTCATTGTTATCGTAATCTCGTCGAGGAAGATCGTTCACCCTGGGAACGCTTTCTCTGGTTTCTTGTTCACGTTTTTGCTGGTGCTTGTTCCATCACAATTATCCTGGAATCCTGGAATGGCTTCAACGAAGCACCACTGATGACTAAATTACATAACACACTGTATCCAAGTTCTTTGATTTATTTTCCTGGTGTTTCTATTTGTAATGTGAATCGGATTTCAAGGAGAGCTGCTTACCGTTTTGCTGAGGAATTGAGTCGCAAAAGTAGGGATACAAGTAAATCAACGGATTATTATATGAAAGAAATCTTAAATCTAGCTGCTCTGTATACCTTTGAATTTGATGATGAAAATGATATGATAAGTTTTCAGCGAGATCTGGACGATGTGTATGAAAATCAAACGTTTAACATTATGAATGAGATTATGATACGTCTTACACCGCGATGTGAAGACATGATGCTAAGATGTTTTTGGCAGAGTAAGGAATATAAATGCATCGATGGAAAGAAGTTTTTTGAAAGACGACGCACTCAATATGGACATTGTTGTGTCTTCAATTACGTGATTCGTCCGAATAACATGCTTGATGTTCCTCGCAATTCAACGTACACTGGACCAGATATGGGTCTCATTCTCTTGGTTCATGGCCAGCCAAATGACTACTTTTACCAGCAACATTCGCGAGTTGGTTTCAATGTTTTGATCCACAATCCATATGATTATCCAGATGCTCCAAGTGGTGGCGTTGTGCAAATTCCAGCCATGTTATTACGGGAAACGTTCATTCGTGTTGATGCGAATAGGATTGATGCAGATCCATTTATCGTTAACTATTCACCTGAAACAAGAAAATGTCTGTTTGATGCTGATTATGATAAAATGTCAACGAAATTCGGTGGAACTTACTCAAGAAGCCAGTGTATGGTGTATTGCCGTATGAAAAGTGTCATGGCATTATGTGATTGTGTTCTGTTTAACATGCCAATCGACATTTTTTTCAATGATAACGGGACTTCATTGCAAATCTGCAATTTAAATCATGTTGCATGTCTCAATAAATACAAAATTAAATGGTTAACTGTTTCAACGGAAATTTTGAATGTAAAGGGACTAGAAAGAGAACGCGAAGAATCGTTACTTTGCTCAGAGTGTCTCCCATCGTGTTTGGATACGAAATATGTTGCCTCGTCAAATTCACTTCCGCTCTCTGAAATTAAGAGACGAGGCTCAAATATTATGGAAACTGTGAGAAATAAATCTAACTATGCTTTGATTCGTGTCTTCTTTGGACAACCTGAAAATTGGCAATACCTGCAAACAGTTCAACTAAGCTGGTTTGAGATTATCAGTAATTTTGGTGGAATTTTCGGAATACTTTTGGGATTTTCAATGTTGTCAGCAACTGAAATTGTTTATTTTATTGTCCGTGAAATTTTCTTTTGGCTTCAAGACAAATGGCAAGAACGTAAATTAGATACAGAGGAGGGACTTGTGATTCAACCTTAATTTTACACGCACACAGACACACATTTTTAGTGTAATTTTAAAGGGCACTTTTCCTTAAAGCACTGAGCAATATTAACAACAAATAATAATAATCGTAACAATTGAGCAACAACAACGAAAATCATCATCAAAAATAATAACACTTAAGAAAAGAAGTATTTTTCATTCATATTCTGGATTAGACTGTAGAACTTAAAAAGAGCACCCAAAAAAGTTATTCAAAGAAATAAAAAAATGGGAAATCCTAACCACTGGGCCGTTTAGAAAAGTGCATTTCGATGGAACTCGTTTCAATGAGTATAATTAAGTGTTATTTTTAATAATTATAAATTAATAAATGGCTGAATGTTTCAAAAATTTTTTAAAAAACCGTCTTTGAAAATAACTGTTATTTTGAAAGTAACTGACATTTTAAAAATAACTGTCATTTTGAAAGTAACTGTCATTTTGAAAATAACCGCGATTTTTAAAATATCCGCCATTTTGAAAATTAACGAAATTTTGAAAAAAAATATTTGTAAAAATCGAACATTTTGCACTTTAGACTGTTTTCAGGCTTTGGAGCCTAGTTCCTGAGCCCAATCCCTGAGCCCTATCCCTGAACCCTATCCTTGAGCCTAATGAGCCTAATCTCAGAGTTAATGAGTTAAAGTTCATTTTAGTAATCTTCTCCATCCAACAAAACAACCAACAAAATTATCATTTTTTTTAATTTTTAACCGTTTTTAACGGTTTTTCAGGCTTTGGAAGCTCTGGAGCCCAATCTCAAAACTAATCAAAACCCGACCTCGCTCCAATGGACCATTCCGGAGTTATGAATAGCGATTAGTGGAGTGACGGTGGACAAACCGTCTGTAATAGTGCATTTTTTCTTACGAAATGCACTAAAAAGTAAACATTATAAAGTTTTTTCTTTTATTCAAAAAATAATATAAAATTGTACAATAAAGAAAAAAAAATATGTAAAGAAATGTAAACAAGCATGTGATGACTATTGTCAATGTTTTTTTTCTTCATTTTCATATAACACACATTCCTTATCTGTTGCCTCAATTTTTCGTTCTTTTTTTATCATAAGATTTCCCCCTATTATTGTTATTATTATCATCTTCCTAAATCTTTTAAATATCCAACAGGGAAATTCCTCACTCAACTTTTTTTGTTTGTTCTTTTTAAAGAATTGTTTTTTTCCTACAATACCCGGTCAGTTAAGAAATTTACATTTTCATTTCAAGATTTAAAGTAGTTCGTGGATACATAATTTTTTTATTTATGGATTTAATAAAACTTGTAAAGCATTTTAATCAATAACTAAACAAATTTTTTGAAATTATAAAGAACAAGTTAATTTTATGAACAATCAAAATAAATGTACGAAAATCACTAATAACCGGCCATTTAAGTTTTAATACCCGACTATCAATTATGATGTTATTTTCAAATTGCTTTTTATTTAATGAAGTCTTGTTTTTCTTTTATTGTTTGTGATATTTTAGCGCAAAGTCATTAATATTGGTAAATTAAGAGAAAATAAAAAACATTGTTCAATCAGAATTCGACAGTCAAATGCTCAAAGTTTAGAAAACCATGATTTGTTCAAAGTTTTTTATATTAAAGTTTATCGGGATTTTTAAAATGAAAATAACTTTATTTTACTTTTTATATTTCATTGCAAAGTTTTGAATAACTTTTACAATATTTGAAGCAACAATTACTGTACTTGTCTCTTCAAAAGTAATGGCCGGGTTATGAAAATCTTTAAAATTTTAGTTTTAAAAAAAAATTAGAACTCCTAACCACTGGGCGGTTTAGAAAAGAGCATTTCGATGGGACTCGATTCATTGTATAAAATTAAGTTTTAAATAAAATATATATGAATAAATGTAAATATTTTAATCGCAAAATTTCTGTAAATGATAGTGGCAAAAAACCATCCAACATAACAAATCAATAAATTTTTAACCGTTTTTAACGGTTTTTAAGGCTTTCGAGGCTCTAAAGCCCAACCCGTGAGCGCAATCTCAAAACTAATGAGTTTTGACAAATCCTGATGACCTCCTCTATCTAATAAAAAAAACCCGACCTCGATCCGATGGACCATTCCGGACTTATGGATAGCGATCAGCTGTCAGACTTACGGAGTGTCAGAGTGAAGGCGGACAAACCGTCTGTAATAGTTCATTTTTTCTTACGAAATGCACAAATGTCAGAAAATTAAATGATTAAAAAAAAATTAATCCTGCCATTTAAGATTTTTTAATTGAATATTTAAATAACAAAAACTATATAAATTTTATTTTTAACAATTAAAATTTAAAGATAAAACAATGATAAGGCCAGACAATGCTTTTTGATTTTTAATGATAAACTTGATTAATCTTATGTTTTGATTAAATCATTTGATATATCCTTGATATTTATGATTATTTTGATATATCATGATAAATCTGATAAACTTGATCAATTTCTTGATAAACGTCTAAAATATCAATATAAAACTGTCAGATTTGACAAATAAACAGAAAACAATAGTAAAACTGAACATAAATTTACAAAAACTAAATATTATTTTTTTTTATTTAATATGTATTTAAATAAGAAGAAAAATTCAAAATTATATCTATTTTTGATACCATTTTATAAAATCAAAAGAGGGGGCAAATTTGACACAAGGGGTTCTTTTTAGGTTGTCACACAATTTATAATGAAAATTTAAACATTTTTCAGGGTTGCTAGATTTTCCTTAACTCATTAATTGTCACTGATCTACCCGCTCCTTTTTAGCTTGTCCTTTGAGTTCACAATTTTCATATTATGTAGTTATTGTTTTGGTTTAAATAAACAAATTATAAGCCAAAATAAAATGAATAATTCTTTGATATTATACGACACTTTCGAGCTATTTCCTGCAAAATTTTCGTATTAAATTATATGTTTTTATTCAATTTATATCGTAAATTTTATTCAAGTCTGTATTACCGACTAAACAATCCGACTGTTGTGTATCTACACATATTTTAAGTGCATTTCGTAAGAAAAAATGAACTATTACAGTCAGTTTGTCCGCCGTCACTCCGTTTGTCTGATCCATCTATAACTCCAGATTGGTTCATCTTAGCGAGGTCAGGTATTTTTTCTGTTAGATAGAGGAGGTCATTAGGATGATTTATAACTCATTAATTTTGAGATTAGGGTCTAGAGCATCCAAGCCTGAAAAACCGTTAAAAATTTTAAAAATTGATAAATATATGTATAAATACAAAGCAGTCGGTTTGCGTAGTCGGCATAAAGATTTGAATAAAAATCACACTACGAATATTTTGTTGAAAACGCCCCGCACTACAAAGTGTTTTGGTCTGTAGACAGATATCTTTGATACACGTCGTTTGATGAATGAAACGCGTTTCCTGTACATTTTTAAAAAAATCGACTATCCATGCTTATTTTTCGCAGGTTTTGTGGGGTGCTTTCAACTTACAGTGTAGTAGAGACTGTTAATGAGTTAACAAGAGCTCACACTTTGCTGAAGAAGTAGGACGAACATAAAAAAAAATATACACAATGTTAAGTCGCGGAAAGAAAGCCGTATCTCATTATACGTCCTTTTTGGTAATTTTTTTTTGTACCAAAAAAATTCCAGGTAAAAGAGTTAGAGGTAGTTTCTGATAAACAAGGTCGTTTCTATTTTAAGTCCTTTGAAGATTTAAGGGCAGTTTGTAAAGTTTTTAAGCCCATATTTCTCCACTAACTCTTAGCTTTCTACACTTTTTGGTTTAGATTGTATGAAATTTTTTTATATTATACGTCCTTTTTTTATTTGCAACAAAAAAAAATTTCCGGGCAAGAAAGTCGTATAATTTAAAATATTTTTTTTTTAATTTTTAATATTATTTTTTAAGCATGTTTATTAATTCCTTTAATTGTTTAGATAACGCTTTTTCATAATAAAATCACTTTAGAGTAAAATATCCCTGAAAATTTGGATTTTGTCGATCAATCATTTTTTATAACAAATATTGACCAAAATTGATGTATAAGTCCACAAAATTCGCGGGAGATCATTCGGGATTTTCCCCATTTTTTTAAATTTGGATGTTCTTGGATCATCAAAACAGAAAAAAAATAAATTTTTCAATTTCCCTGCAGAACAACCTTTTAGGGCGATTTTCAGGCTCAATTTTCCAAGCCTCATAGCTACCTTATTTTGAATGCTAGAACAAAATATAAACACTTAAATCGCAATAGCTTAATAAGATCTACAAGTTTCAGAACAAAATTTTCCACTTTTTCGTGAAAAATGATAATCTCTCGCAAATTAAGTATGATAAGTCTTTATTTTGTAAATTTAATTTCAACCAAAAAATACAATACATTTCGTCAACATTTTCACATGTATTTTTAATGATTTTTCATTGATACATGTGATTTTTGGTCGATTTTAGGCCATTTTCCGGGCATTTCAACCTAATAACCTCAAAAATATAAGTGACAGATGGCTGAAAATTTGTAATAATTTCCAGTGAAACATAAATTTGAAAATAAAATTCCAATATGAATTGATTCTGATTGTTTGACTATGATTTTTCAGTGATACACTTGTCTAAATGAACTTTTTTCGCTTATTTAAGGCCATTTTGGAGCATTTCTGGCCCAAAAATTGCAAAAATGACCAATGTATCGATCTAAAAAATCATCGTTCGTTCATATTTAAATCAAATTAAGTCAAATTTTAGTTGATATCAATCATATAAAATGATTTATAATCATGTTTTTGGCCAAAAATAGTCCTAAAATGCCAAAAACAGGCAAACTATAGCTTCAAACACATTTTGCGATGCCGCAAGTTAACCGTTCGTTAAAATTAAGTGCTCTCGAAGAATTTTTTTCATATTTGGCATACTAAGCCGCCTAGCTTGGTGGAATTGCGAAGCAAAAAATTTTGAACACACCTAATGTAGATATATCAACTTTTATTATTTCGATCGAAAGAAATTGTATTTCGCTCCCTGTCGGAAGTAAACTCTTGAATTTCAGGAGCTCAGCTCATTTAAAATACAAAATTGTACAATTTTTAAACTAATTATTCACATATTAGTGTTACAACTCATTTTTATTGTTTTCGATTAGTTTTATTTTTTTTTTTGAAGATACTTCATCTTGCGAATTCTATTTGCGCTTGGGTCGGCCTCGCGGTTTCAGCTCAGCTTTCAGCTTCTTCACAACCTCCCTTTGCTCATACATTTCAAGCCAAGCGTTAGAAGATAATGCACTTGGAAATGTAGGACCTTTTCGTTTCCGTTTGAATTTCATTAGATTAGGATAATATCAATGATTCGTTATCTCTTTTAACCCTGAATTTCGAAGTAAATTACTTTCTTTAAAGTTCACGGTTATGTTTGTTGGCTTTTCGGTACCTCTTGAGTCAAGTACATTGCAATCAAGCTTAATTTCACTGTCGTGATATACACAATTTTCAATCACGGTAATATCATTCACATTGCATTCTGATAATAAAACATAATTATCAGAATTATTCACATCATTAGGAATATTGCAATTAATTACACTTGATATATTCTCAGACTTGATAAAAACTTAGTCGTAGTCAGGAGCGGCGTTCAAAGATGGTCCAGAATTTACATTGAATTTGGCACTGACAAGAATATCTCGAAACTTATTAGGATCATATCCATGACTCTCTAATTGATGTCTGACCACATCAACAACATCCATTGAAGTATCAACCTGAATTAAAAAAAAATAAATTTTCAATTCACTTGTTTGATTTCTATTTACCTTGTTTCTGATGGATCCCTTGTTGAATCTTGTGAGTTCTTCCGTATTTACTGGAATCGCCGTACTGGGTGGCACAGTTGGTTAGGATGCAGAATAGCATCCTATATGCCGCTGTTCAAATCCCGACGGTGTCTGAATAAAAACACCTTTTCTTTAAAAGGTTCAGACTTAAAACAAGTTTTAGCCTGTCTCTGGAACTGCCTCGGCCTCCCCAGAACCGTCTCTTGCAATGAATATATAATATCGGAGAGGATGATACAACAAAAATAACACATCAGCTAAGGATGGGCAGCATGGTTGGTGCTTTTCTCATACACCATACACATCACATTTTTCGTATAGAATATTTAGTATTAAGTGAATGATTGTAAAATTCTACATTACCGATATATAAAATATTGTAATTGATATAAGACATACGCTAAATAAATAAATACTGGAAATCCACAATTCACTAGGTCAACACACCAGTTAGTTAAAAGCGCTTCTTCTCTTTTTGTCAAGTAAGGACTGCGACCATCGCAATTATCAAACACTTTGTCAAGAAAACGATCTTGCAAAGTTGAACGCGGTATATTGTACAATTTTGCAGCTTTACGCGCAGATATCCCATTTTCACGAACTTCAAACAAAGCTTTCAACATATTACTTTGTTTATTCATTGTTATTTTATAATTTATTTAAATTAAATCAATTTATTTTAATATTTGAAGTCGTGAACCTATGGACGGTTATTAGAACGTCATACAATTAAAATTCTATTAACCGACCACCCGTTAAAACTATTATTTCAAAATAACTTTGGTTTTTTATTGGCTTAATTTGCATTAATATCATATCTTCTATGTATTAAACCATAAATTTTTTGAAAATAATCATTTTTATCACTTAAAAATTATAAAAATAAAAAAATGCTGTTTTTATTTTTTTTTAAGGAATTAACATTTATCTGTAGTTGAGACGAACTTTTTTTTCCAGTTACAATTTAATAATAAATAATTGCAATAAAAAAGTAATTTAAGAATTTAATACAACAAAAAACTTATTAATCTTGTACAAAATTTGTTAATTTTATGAAATAAAGTTTTTATTTTCTTATTTTTATTAATTAAAAGTAAAGAGTGAAGTACTTAAATTTATTTTGTTTTTGGCTGTTTTTTCATTCAGTTCATCAATTTATTATAATCTTTTAATAAATTTATACTTTAATTTAACTTTTCTTACAATTTTGTATGTTTTCGTTTTTAAATTTATTCATTTTGTTGTCAAAAATGAATTGTCAAACAACTGTTGACTTTTGCATGCCTTACCCGTAAGAAGTGTTTAAATTTATATGAAAAAAAACTAACTTTTAATTAATTAAGTTTAATACGACCAAATAACATATTTTATGTTCTGTTAAATGGTGATCAACACTGATAAACGAAGATACTCGTGATTAATGCGATAAATCTGATAAATAAGGATTTTATTATTCGAGTTTTGATAAATGTGATATATTGCGTAGAACAATGATCTTTAAATTTGATAGCTTTATTTGTAAAATATGGAATTTGAAGTTTTTCGTGTCATTATTAAGGTTATAAGAGTCCCACCGACTCCCGGTTTGCCTAAAAGGCAAAATATATGAAAATTTGTATGGAGACCCTATTTTTTTGCATAGACACCCTATTATTTTTCGATGTAAAAATGCTCCTACACAAAAAATATGACTATGACTAGAACATACTATGGGTCTGAGACGAATAGTTTGCTCATAAAATGGCAATTTATGTCAAAACTGACCAATTTATCATTGTTCAATGGATCAATCCCAACCACAAATCAAACATTCAAATCGATGAAAAATAATTAAAATTAGAGTTTTAACATTGATTTACACAAAATCCTCATTATTTAGACCTTACATCCCAAGAAAACGGATTTTTGACCATTTTTTTTTCATCTTTAACCCCACCGTATGAGCGAACCGCGTGCCAAAATTTCGTATCGAAAATTTTAAGCTATAGAACGTTAATTTATCTGCTCTGGATCGTCCGAAATCATGCATGTAGCAAAATGTAAAGGAATAAGTTTTTTGCACACCTTATTTTAATTTTTGCACCCTTAATTTTAATACATGCACCACACCCATTTTACAAAAACCTCACTCCTAAACATTAATGTCTCACTCCTAAAAATTCACATCTCACTCTTAACTTTTAAGTTTTTCACTCCTAACTTTCACATTCGCATTCTTAATTTATATCTTTCACACTTATTTTTCATATTTTCACACCTATCAATTTTGAAAATCACCCCTAAAAATAATTAAAAATGTTCACCTAAAATTAAACTTCTTGCACCTATATTTAATGCTTTTCACACCTAAAAATTAAATTAAAAATCACACCTAATTTTAATTTTCTCAAACTTAACTTTTAAGTAAAACACACTTATTTTTACAATTTTCACTCTTTAAATTAAATTAAAAAGCAGACCATATTTTATTTTCTCACACTAATATTTTTATTTTTCACACTTTTTAAAATTTTCAAGAATAAAAATTAGCTCTAAAACATGTGAAGTTCATATACATTAGGTGTTATCTAATAAATTTTAGGCGTGAAAAACTTAAAAGTTAAGCGTGAGATGTGAATTTTTAGGAGTGAGACATTAATGTTTAGGTGTGAGGTTTTGTTAAATTAGCTGTGTATGTATTAAAATTAAGGGTGCAAAAATTAATATAAGGTGTGCAAAAAACAATAGCTAAATGTAAATATCCTGCTGTGTGACAGTTCCCCATGTAGCATATTTAATCTAGTTCTAATCTTGTATTCCCTGTGACCAATGGATAACAAATTAATGCTTCATTACGTTTGTTGCGTTTATTTTTAATTATGTTTATGTAATTTACTCTAAATAAAAACTTTTTATTATATTTTATTTAAAAAAAGCTTTTCTTTCGAACTAAATGAAATTAAATAAAGTTCAAAATTAAGATATATCTATTCCCAATTTTTCAGCAGCAAGTTGCAATGGTGTTTTACTGTGTACATTTTTAGCATGGATATCAGCACCATGTTCAATCAGAAGTTTAATAACATTAATTTTATATTTCATTCTAAGAGCACAATGCAATGGTGTTTCAAGCTCTTTTGTTTTAGCGTTAATTTCAGCGCCATGTTCAATCATAAGTTTAATGACATCAATATTAGATTTCGACATAAGAGCATATTGCAATGGTGAATTATCATATTTTGTCTTAGCATTTATTTCAGCGCCACGTTCTATCAAAAGTTTAATTATATTGATATCATTTTTCAATGCAATAGCGTAATGCAATGGTGTTACATCGTGTTTTTTTTTAGCATTAATTTCAGCACCATGTTCAATCAAAAGTTCAATAACATCAATATTAGATTTCTCTTTCAGAGCAAAATGCAATGGTGTTTCATCGTCTTTTTCTTTAGCATTAATTTCAGCACCATGTTTAATCAAAAGTTTAATAACGTTTATATTTTTTTTCAATCTAAGAGCAAAATGCAATGGCGTTTCATTGTCTCTTATCTTAGCATTAATTTCAGCACCATGTTCAATCAAAAGTTCAATAACATCAATATTAGATTTCTCTTTCAGAGCAAAATGCAACGGTGTTTCATCGTTTTTTTCTTTAGCATTAATGTCAGCACCTTCCTTAATCAAAAGTTCAATAACATCAATATTATATTTCCATTTAAGAGCAAGATGCAATGGTGTTTCATCGTTTTTTTCTTTAGCATTAATGTCAGCACCTTCCTTAATCAAAAGTTCAAAGACATCAATATTATAATTCCAATTAAGAGCAATATGCAATGGTGTTTCATCGTCTTTGTCTTTAGCATTAATTTCTGCACCATGTTTAATCAAAAGTTTAATAACATTTATATTTTTTTTCAATCTAAGAGCAAAATGCAATGGTGTTTCATTGTCTCTTATCTTAGCATTAATCTCAGCACCACGTTCAATCAAAAGTTTAATAACATTATAATTTTTTCTCAAAAGAAGAGCACAGTGCAATGGTGTTTTATCGTCTCTTATCTTATCATTAATCTCAGCACCACGTTCAATCAAAAGTTTAATAACATTAATATTTTTTCTCAGTATAAGAGCACAATGCAATGCTGTTTTATATTTTTTTGCCTTAGCATTAATCTCAGCACCATGTTTAAACAAAAATTCAATAACATCAATACTATTATCCGATATAACAGCAAAATGCAACGGTGTTTCATCGTCTTTTGTCTTAGCATTGATTTCAGCACCATGTTCAACCAAAAGTTCAATTATATCGATATTAGATTTCTCTCTCAAAGCATAATGCAATGGTGTTTCATCGTCTATTGTCTTAGCATTTATTTCAGCACCATGTTCAATCAAAATTTTAATAACATTAATAATATTTGTTGACCTAAGAGCAAAATTTAATTGTGTTTTACCATCTTTTGTCTTAGCATTAAGCTCAAAATTACGTTGAACCCATGGTTTATTTTTTTTAGTTTTGATACATTGAACAGCCCAATGCAATGGTGTTTCTCCGTTTTTATCTTCGAAATTAAAATTACCACACTTTTTAAACAACAATTTCACAATACTTTGTTTTCCTTCTTCAATAGCATGCTTTATAACATTTCTACATAGTTCCACATCATTGACATCTATTAATTTACATTCAATATAATGTGTAAAAACATTGACACAGTTTAGACGAACAATTTTTTCTATATTGTAGCATAAAAATTCTCGTATATATTCTTTTGATTTCGTGATATTCTTTAAAATTTCGACATTATCGCTATAAACAACTTTCTCAAAAATATTAATATCATTAAAAAGTTTGTTATATTTTTCACTTAGGTTTTTGTTCTTTCTTAAACTATTTTCTATGATAGACAAATGAAGAATCTGCTCTAAAGTACAATTCTTTAATGAAATATAATACTTATTTTGAACATCTATATAGTTCAAATTGTATCCATTCCAATACTTCAAATTTAAGTAACTTTCGCAAAGATCCGGAACTACTAATTTGATTGTATTTTCAATGATTTGCTTTTCATTTTTATATTTATGTTGAATTACTGTTTGAACCAATCGGTGTATTCGAATTTTTGGTTTTTCATTAATTTTGTTAATTGCAATCAAAGAATATTGTGCCAGTATAAAAAGCGCGTTATCAATTTCATCTTTCTTATTTTCTCCAAAGTATACATAAAACATATTTGGATCTATTTCATCCGCGTTTAAATATCTTAACAATTGCAGAATTTGTATTGCATAATCACCAATTTCTTCATCTTTTTCAATTGCTTTGAATGTAATGTCAAAAGTTGTAAGTGTTGATTTGCGAAGGGGCCCAAAGTCGTCTAAAATGTTTATATTAAGTAATTGGTGTTTTTTTGTATCGAATTCATTTAAATAATCGCTTATGGAATAATTTTCGTTCAATACACTAGATTTTTTTTTCTTGATGTAAGAAACGGCTTGTTGTAACGCTAATGGAAAACGTTCAAGTGTCTCTACAAGATTTTTTACATCATTTTCGTTTAAGTCAAAATTTGAAATGTCATGAAGTGCTGTTTTTATCAAATAAGTAGATTCTTCTACAGTTAAAATATCTAAACTAATTTTTGCAATATTTGGTATGCAGTTTTGGTTTCTTGATGTGAAAACAAAATATGGACGACTTTCCTTATCTGATTGGCTAACATATTGATGACAGAATGTAACGTAATTTTCTAAATTTTGGAGTAAATTTATGTCTTTAATGAATGGTCAATTTTTCATGAAACTTAAGTAACTTACCTTCGTGTGGTTCATAATTATCATAATTATCGAATACGAAAAGAACTTTCAATCCCTTAAAATAATCGAAAACTTCAGTGATGAGTGTTTTCGTGTATTTTTCCCTTACATTAGATAAGTTTAATATTTCAGACAGACGTCTAAACGAATCCTCCACTGTTTTATCATTTTCAGCATTTATCCAAACAATTCTCCCATAAAATTCTGATTTACCATATTGCGCAATAAATTGTCGTGCCAGTTCTGTCTTTCCGATTCCACCTAAACCACATATTTTGACAGTCTGAGAAATAATAATATTCAAATTATTTTTCAGATTTTCTTTAATTTTTTTTAAATCTTTATCTCGACCGGAAAATGAAGAAATTGGTGGTAAAACATCGAATATTATTGGCTTGATGTCTTTTTGAAAAAAAGTGTCAGCTGTTTCAAATGTCAATTCACCAGTTGCAGTTTTAAATCGTCCATCTTTTGATGCACACCATTTTCTCATTTCAACTTCTAAATTGTTGTAAATGTCATCAACGTTTTCAAAACCTAATAGCGTTTTAAGTTCAGTTTTGATTATATCTGTTATTTGTTTGTCATTCGGTTGTCTCACAGCAAACAATATGTATTTAAGTGCTCCTCTAATTTCATCTTCCGTAATTGCTCCAATTTCATTTTTGAATTTTTCACCTTGGCGTTTCAGTATTTGAATAATTTTTTCATCATCGATAAAGCTATAAAATTTTCCTGAACATGGAAGCACATTATCAGTATCAAGTGTAACTTCCATCAATTGGATTGTAGAAATTCCTTGATACCATTCTGTCCCATTAGTTTGTGCAGCCTTTAGAGGTAACTGATTACCTGCTTGTAAGTCAAAATCGATGTTTGTATAAACTATCGCAACTTTAATTTTATTTTGAAAGTTTTTATTTTTCATTATTTTAACCACTGATTTAACGTATTTCAATAAATTGTAATCATTGTTAAATTTATCACTGAATAACATTGAATCGTTGATCTTCCTTTTATCATGCTCTTTATTTTTTGATTGAATAAAAATGTATTTTTCGCCATTGTAAAACACAAGATCATCAAATTTTTCACCTTCCTCCATTTGATGCCATAAACGAAATTTTTTCAATTTACGGGAAAATCCAAACACGAATAAAAGAATAGTTAAAATTATTTCATAATGTATTCCTTGAGCACCAGGAAGACGTGAAGTTTTGAAAAGTGGCTGCATGTTAGTAAAATAAATTTCTAACTCATGATTCTCTTTCAAATTAATACTTTCGCTGTTTAAATTATACTAAATATAAAATTACACACAATAATAAGAAACGGGAACCTATCTTATCTGCTTGAACTCAAACACGCAGATAATGTATTTATAGATTACTGGACGTGAATTTCTTTTCAAGTTTTTTAAAAACGTTATCGACGTTGGTTTTTTTATAATGATTAATTTTTTTTTATGAAATTGTAAAGATAAGCAATATACAATCATGTTCTTTAATTCAAATGCAAAACACTATACGGCAAAGTTTTACACTTCGTAATTTAAAATGTGATAATTTTCAAAAAATTAAAATTCTGTTGTACAGAGTTCAAAAACTTGCCGTATACGGCAAGCTTTGATTTTACCGTGTATGTGAAGACTTTTCAAAGTTTAATTATGTGCAAAAAAAAATCAGAATGGATAGATGCTGATGACAGTCTGCTGTCGAAATATTTAACTGCAAAACTGTAATACGTTTTCTTTGTGAAAACCTGATTCGCACTAATGTCTCACTGATTCCCAGTTGATAGTTTTTTGTAACTAATTTTACAAAAATTGTCCAATACCATTTCTATAATCGGATAGGTCGATAGGTTTTCACAGATTGATTAGCTAAGTCACCGCGATTCATATATGAGCATTGAAAAAACTAATTACATTAGACTACAATAGACAAAACGATTATTGTTCAAAGAGAGACTCAAATATTCTAAGAACAATGAATTTTTATTTAAATGCGTGATCTCAACTTTGCGTTTTTGTACAAGTAGTTGGAAGAGCTTTTCTATACACGTACAATACAAACAACTGGCTTCTTAAACTATGTGGCATATATTTCATACAATGAGTAACAACGTATAAGGAAGGCGAAGAGAATGAAGTTTGATCTATACAATAAAAATACAAATCAAAAAAACTACCTTTCTTTCAATAAGATCTAACAATGAGACACTTGACGCACTATTGATTTTGATTTCTATTATTTTAACCCAGATAAGGCGGCATACTTTTCGACTTTTTATAAAAAAATTCAATTTTTAAATATAAAATAATTTTTTTCTTGTAAATTTTTCTGTTAATTTCATAAAAAACATTCTTAAGAACCATTTTGGACAGTTTTCGATACTGTTCATTTGTCCGAAGTATGATTTTAAACGAATTTAAGTCAAACTTGCTTGACCTTCTGGAAGGACTGTAGCCTAATCTGGGTTAAATAAATTTAAGTTTAAAATGTTCTTGTGTATGAAGGAGTAGAACTCACGCAATAAATTTAATAACTACAAAAACGATTCTCCGAGTGTATGTGTGTTGTGTGTGTGGCTGGTTCTTTGTCTACTTTAATTAAATTTTTGTTATTTTATAAGTGTCATAAATTGCATTTAACTTAATGTATCATCTAATTCTTCAATATAACTATCAACACTTGATGATTTAACTTAATGTTTTAGATTTAACACAAATGTCTATCTAATCCTAACAAAAAGAAATTATTTTTAAAACACATTCAAATCAACTAAAAATTACATGTTAAAACTATTTAATAGGATCTACAAACGATCCACTATGAACCACTATCACTCAACTACTAAAATTGATCATGTAAAAATATTCTATCAAATTTCTAACTTAGTATAAGAGAACGTGTGCATGAATTTAAAAGTTAAAGGAGAGCTTTTTATCTATACTGAAATTCGATGTGAAATTTTACTTCCTCCTACACTAATATTTTGTTCTTCACTTAAAATAAAATGATTTTCAAACAATTATTACTTAAATAACTCTAATACATTTCTTCCTTAGGCAACTTTTGATATCCATCAAACAAAAAAATGTCCATGAAACCATAAATATCTTCAATAGAAAAACTCATCACTTCATGTATTTTGTTTTGAATTTGAAATTGTTCAAAAATGTATTCCATTCTTGTCAATAAACTTCTTAATAAATCAGAAAAGGAGAGATTTTCAAACTGTTCCATCAGTTGCCAACAGAAGTCCTAGAAAATAATTTGTTTTTCCAGTTTAATCAACTCTACATTTAATTATAATATCCATATTAACCATGCACATTACATTTGAACATATGAATAAATTAGAATTAAATTCAGTAAAATCTAAACATTGAGAAAATTGTATGTTTCACAATAAAATGACATGAAATGCACTGATGCGGAATTATTTTCCCTGTTGCATCTGCTTTTACAATACTACGAAAAATAAAGTAACATACATATTCCATAACAATCATGTCACTTTTCACTACTTTGTTACATATTTTATTCATGTATCTTGTAAACTTTATTACAATTTTAATGTTAGTTTGAGTGGTGCACTGTACACACAATTTTAGATTAAAATAAAATAATGATGTACATTTACATTTCTCACAAAATTGTGACATGTCTAAAATTAATCTTTGAACATTTTGAATTCGTAAAATGCAAATATTAAAATATTTAAGGAAAATCACTGCACAACCTTAATTTTTCATATTCAATGTAAAATCTTAAAATTATTTATGCCACGTGTTTCCACATATTATAATAATAGCTTTGTGATAAATAAAGAAATATATAAAGCACTTTTGGGATTTTAATTTTTTTCACTTTTTTCTCTCTTTTATCTTTCACACACTCCCCTTAGCTCTCTGGTCGAGAAAAGTTTCTGCATATAACTGGTTCCATTGGGAATAATTATGATACGATTGTTGAATAAATTATACTTGAATATGAATTTTTTTTCTTGTTACTCTTGACTTTTTTTAACAATAGAAAGGAATAAATTGTTGTAAGACAACAAGAAAAATGACGACCACCTGCTTGGTTTTCTTTGAAATTTTTAAAATTTATTCGATTTCTTTCCATTTATTCGACTCAGATTTGAGCCCGATCTACGATTTTGACAAGTGAGTTAGCGTAGAATGAACCAAGATGAAGAAAATCAAAGATCAGAGCAGGAATTATTTTTTTTTCAATTTTAGCGGATTTTTCGTTGATTTCGAATTTTTCAATATGGCTGACTTTAATAAAATGGCCGCTCTTGTATATTCTTCACGATCACGTTTTAATTTTTTTCATATATCTCGACACATGAATGTCACATTCAGGTGCGATTCTGACATTCATCGGTATGATTTACAAAAGAAAATAAGATGAAAAAGGAAAAAAACGAAAACTTACATTTTTAAGCACCACTGTTGCTTTGCTTTATCCCATCATTTTACTGAGACTCTTATCAACAGTAAGTTATTCTTATGCTTAGATATATTTGTGTTTGTGTGTTCCGACCGTTTGTAGCAACAAAAAAAATATATTAAAATACAAATGTGAAGTTTATGCAAAAACTTTTTTTTTCTTCATTTCACTTTGATTCCTTTGTGTACAGTGAAAAATATAATAATAAGATAAAATTGCGTCACAAAGCAAATATTATAATAAAAAAAACTTACCACACGCACTTAATGATGAAAGAAAAATGTAAAATTAAAATAAAAATTTAATTTTAGAAGTAACATTTTAAGTTGAGACTAGAAAATTAATTTAATTTAACTTAAAAATTTTTAGATTCACTGTTATTATTAAAATTATTTTTATTTTTATTGTAATCGAATACAAAATACTGCAACTTAAAACTTATTATTTACTTATTTTAGTTGTTCTTTGTATATGCCCAGATTCACCACTTTCATAATCAACACGAATAGTTTCACCTTCAGGCGTAATGTAAATGTAGTAGCCTCTGACTTTAACGCATGGCACTGTGTTATCTGATTGGCATGGAACAATTTCTCTGATTTCAGCTCGAGAGTGATCGGGAGCAACGTAACTATGAAATTAAAAATAAAATATGAAAATTATATAAAGATTTTTAGTTAGATAAATACTTACGAAAATTGATAACCATTTGGTGAAGATTCTGAGGAACTAGAAAGAATTGGAATATAATTAACGGGGTTTGGAGGTGGTGGAGGATTTGGTCCAGCAGTAGGTGGGCGATTTACAGTCGGTCGGACAGGTAAAGATGATCCCAGTAAAGGAGCTTGTGCTTGTAGTGGTAGTTCATTTGGAGTTGGAGGCAAAATAGGTTGTGGTTGAACTGCTTGAGGAGGGAGAATGACTGGAGGGAAGTTCGGACCTCCAAAATCTGGAGTAGGAATAGAAGGCTGTTGTGGTGGTTGATTGATTTGTTCTGGTTGGGGATTTACAGCTCCTGGGACAGGTTCCGGTTGTGCAACTGGTAATTGTCCAGGTGTGACTGGTCGATTGATTTGACCTGGAGGTGTAACTGGACGATTGATTAGACCTGGAGGGGTGACTGGACGATTAGCTTGTCCTGGTGCATTTGGATTTCCTTGTTGTCCTTGTCCTTGGCCTGGATTTTGACCACTTGGAGGGCCCTGACCTGGATTATTTTGTTGACCTTGATTTTGTAGCCATGGAGGAAGATTTGCTAGTCCTGGTGGACTTGGATTTCCTTGCCCAGGATTTGGTGGTCCCTGACCTGGATTATTTTGTTGACCTTGGTTTTGTGACCAAGGAGGACGATTGGCTTGTCCTGGTGCATTTGGATTTCCTTGTTGTCCTTGTCCTTGGCCTGGATTTTGACCACTTTGAGGACCCTGACCTGGATTATTCTGTTGACCTTGATTTTGTAGCCATGGAGGACGATTAGCTTGTCCTGGTGCATTTGGATTTCCTTGTTGGCCTTGTCCTTGGCCTGGATTTTGACCACTTGGAGAACCCTGACCTGGATTATTTTGTTGACCTTGGTTTTGTGACCATGGAGGACGATTAACTTGTCCTGGTGCATTTGGATTTCCTTGTTGGCCTTGTCCTTGGCCTGGATTTTGACCACTTGGAGGGCCCTGACCTGGATTATTCTGTTGACCTTGATTTTGTAGCCATGGAGGAAGATTCGCTAGTCCTGGTGGACTTGGATTTCCTTGCCCAAGACCTGGATTATTTGGTTGACCTTGGTTTTGTGCCCATGGAGGTCGATTAGCTTGTCCTGGTGCATTTGGATTTCCTTGTCCTTGGCCAGGTGGAGGTCCCTGTCCTTGATTATTTTGCTGACCAGGATTATTTCCACTAATTCCTGGTGGTGGCCAATTCAAACCTTGTGGTGGCCCAGTCAAACCAACTTGTGGCATACAATTTGCTTTGAAAGCAAGGAGAGCAATCAAAAGTATCTGTAAATAAAATTTATTTTAATCTTTTGTTAATTTGATTATATTTCTATTTAATATTTTATTTTTTTTAGCAATATTCTATGTTTTAAAAAACATTTTTCATTAAAACTGCATCATATCAATATTTATTAAATACAATTTTTTCTAATTGATTTTTTTTTCATTTTTTTTCTAATAAAATTTATTTAAACACTCACATTGATAAAACTCATTTTTTTCTAAATCTTAGAAAAGTCCACTTAAAATTATTTCTTTTCTTGTTAATTTAATGTCAATATTATTTTACTGATATTTTCTTATTAATTAAGTCTTGATTCTCCAAAGGTCCACACTAAAATAACCAAAATTTCAAATTTTGCATCACTATTAAACCAAAAATTCTTACGCGTATGTTATGCAAACAGAATTAATGCATCATGCAATTTATCTTATTTTTTTGTGCAAATTACTTGTCTTTCTTTCTTTTTTTCTCTTTTATTATCATTGTGTTGCATTACAAAATTTGTAAGTAACATGAAAGAATTTCTTTAATTTTTGGATCAATGTCCGAATAAATGAAACAGGTTTATTTTTATTTTTAAACAGGAACCTTTTTATTAATTGAGTGCTGATTCTACACTTTTTTTTAATGTTGAAGAGGTTACACAAAAAATATTTGTTTATTTATATTTTTTTAACTTATTTATTTACTTAAAAGGCTTAAACGGCATTATTTTTTTTTATTAATATTGTACTTGCATATTTTTGTTTGAAGTTGATTGACCTTTGAAGTGAATGAGGTAATTTTTGTTTTTATCTTTAAATAACTGACCATACAGAATTTTAAAAAGAACTGTCATAATTCATCTTATTTCTGTCATGTTTTTTTGGTTAAATATCATAAATTATTGCACTTAAAACATGATATGAAACTGATTTTTAAGTGTAAGAATTGTAATAAATGTCATAAATTTAAAATGCTAATCTAAAATGATTACCTGAATTTCTTGGTGAATTTGATTGAAGTCGACATTAAGCTTCCTTGGAGCAATGTTGCATCTTCCACAATAGGACTCTTTGAGACCGCGGTGGTGCCATTGTAAAACCTAACCTAACCTGCATCTTCGACTCTTGATTCAAAATGTATGGGAAATCTAAATTTTCGAACAAAACTGCGAGTTGTATGTCACATGTGGCCCATGTGTTTACGCCTTGTATGAGACTCTACTTTAACTTAAACCAAGGTAATTTGAAACATTTATTTTGGACTACAGAGTTTAACTTGACTTATATTTATACAAACCCAGACAAAACGGTTAAATTTGTTCTGTGATTAATAAATACATGAAAAAATTAAAAATTGCTCTTAAATTAACATTTGCTGTGCCGCAGTGGCGCTACGATCGCTTACGTTTATTCGAGTGACACCCATGATTTGACGTCTTTGAAATTTCAGATTCAATCTTAGAAGTTTAAATACGTTATTTCTGTTCCATTACAAAAAAAATCAAGCTTTGGCTAAAATAAGAACAAAAATTCAACTGGACGAAATTAAATTCCACCAGAGGGCAGTTTTTAAATATCTCGATTTTTCAATAGATCAGATCAGAATTCACAGGCAACTTCTACAAAAATGGTAGCAATTAGACCTTAAATGAGTCTATCGTGCCCTTTTAATCATCATATCTGATTTAATTGAAAAATGTCTCACCCTAGAAGAGAGTGAGATTCTGAAGAAGTGAATGAAAGATTTGTCCTAGAACCCAGAGGAATGTTAATTGAATTTCCTATTTAAAATATTGACCTTTGAAATCCATCAAAATTGACCGTGTTGAAAATTCCTACATATTTTTACAAGGGCAACTCCTTAGAAATTTCATAGTCAAATTTCAATTCGGTTAAAATTAATCAATGAATCACTTAAACATGCAAAAAAAAAATCTTATTTGAATAAATATAATTTAAGTAAGTAAATATATGTGCATAATATTCAACAATGAGATGAATAAAAAAAATTGAACGTGATCATGAACGATATTCACGAGTACATTTCTAGAAATCGAATTCAGTTCAACTTAAAAAATATTAAATATTTTATTCAAAAAAAACTTTTTTTGACCTCACATATGGCACTAACAAATTGTTACATAGAGAGACCGACGTACGATCGGTATGAGTGCCCTCAAAATCGCAGTTTTTTTTGAAAATGGGAAAATTTGTCTAATTTCTTTACCATATCTCCTTGAAATGGCATAATTACACTCAAATTTACCATTGATGAGATATGTTAATGAAGTTTTGTACAATTTTCTTATTTATTTATTTACATATAAAATATTTTCTTTGTTTTTTTACTTTTACTCATAGCTCATGAACATTCTCAAGCTAAAATGAATCTCATGAAGACAAAAATTTTAAAATTTTTAATCAAAAAACTTTAAAATATTAAATGTGTGTGAACTGATATTTATTTAGGAAAAACCAGAGTGGAAAATGTCTCCTTATCATTTTCAGTCTCATTGTGAACTCTGTGTTAAAAAAACCAAACAGATTTTATATAAAACTTCTTCTATTTATATTCAAATATAACAAAAAACCACAATTAAAGGAAAGGAAAGGACAAGAGAGTGTGTAAAACAATGTGAAAATAATTAAAGTTAAGTATTTTTCAAGCATTTTGTTTTTGTTTTAAATGTTGTTGGATGTTTTTCAAGTTTCTTTTAAGTACTTTAAAACCCAACCAAATGACAGAAAAAAATCCAACATTCAACTTCTTTGTGGTATTTGTGGTTAAGTTAAGACTTTTAAAATATTTTTTTTATGGGACACTCATTTTCTATTTTTAGATTACAATATTTTTTTTTCACCAAAACTTTAATGATTGATTGATGTTTTTTTTTACTTGTTACAGTAAAATAAAAAACTTGAACTTTTCCCCTTTAAAAACAAAACAAAATCATTAACAAAATTTACAGAAAATCACGTTATATTATTTGTCATTATCAAATATATTTTCATATCCTTTGACTCATTAATCATGTAAATGTGTAACATTTTACTATATTTTTTTGTGTGTGCTAAGAGAACGCGCAACAATCAAGTGTGTGGTACAGTTAAAAAAAACGGAAGGAGGTGTGGAATTTTGGTGTTACAACGCACATTCAATATTAATTTTTGAATGAATAATTTTGGAACATTAGTCATCAACTTAATTTACACTTATTTTGTGTGTGAGTGCTTAGAAATCGATATTTAGTGATTTTATCGGTTTTTTAAGCGGGATTTTGCTGATATGTATTGAAATTTGATTTTAAATGAAATTTAAGTTTTTCTTGAGTTATAGATTGGTTATGGATTACAAAATAGCACTGTTAAATACGGAAAAAATCATGTCATGGTCATTGAAAATCTTTTTGAAGTCTAATTCAATGACATGACCCTCACCGTACTTGACAGTGCAATTTAGAATGATATCATATATGGAATGAGATCATATATATCTTATATCCTGCGCACTATTTAGCGCTACCTGGGTATTCATATGACAGTATGTTCAAGTTCACAAAGATGGAAGTAGATTTGCTGAGCGATATGACAGTGTACATTTTCTTTATGGAAGCCATTCGAGGCGGATAAACGCAGTGCTCAAAACGATATGTAAAAGCTAATAATCGCTAATTATGATTCAAATTACGACTCTTCAATTGGGAATTATGGTTATGTTCTCTGAGTGGATATAGCAAATTGCAAATTTGCAATATGAAATAACGACACAGTCTCTGAAAGGTAATGCATTAATGCTCTTTCATATAATCAAAGATACAAGTTGCCAATAGTGTACCAACAGAATTGGATTATTTTCAATTAATTAATTTTTCCGGACTCTCGAATTTTTTTCGAAAAATCCTAAGTAAGTTTGTAATGAGTCGAAATTATTCAACTCATTTTTAATTGTTACATGAATTTAAAAAAATATTTGTCACGTAAATAGTGAGTAATAAGATAATTTCAAAATTATTAGGCGCATCCTTATTTGGGTGGGCGCCTAAATATCTTAAATAGATAAAAATAACGTAATTAATAAGCGACACTCACGTATCTGTGAAGTCGTAAAAAATATTCGAAATCCTTTCTTTGGATATTTTTATGGGTGCCTTCCGCCCAATATGGATCACGTAATCAATCTATCCCCTCCACTTCTAGGAGGGTTTAAATAGTAGGAAAACGCGTGTCTCTTGGTCAGTCGAAGTCAGGTCGTGGAATTAATAAGTGTATCATTTTTGTGCTTAAGAAATAACTAAAATTAAAGTAATAAATAAAAATAAGAAATAAATAGATAATAATTTATAACGAAACTTTACAAAGATAATCAGATAACAGATTGGACTAAGTTCATTTCTTCAGTTGTCATTACTTTTATATTTCTTTAATAAACAGAAAATGCTCTAAAATAGTGTACAAAGGAATTGAATAAGATTATTTTAAACTAATTAATTTTTCCGGACTCTCGATTTTTTTAGAAGAATCCTAAGAGTGAAGCCTACTATGTGATGAAAGCGCTAAGTATGAAACGCTATCTATAATTTTGCGGATTAAATCTGAAGAAGTAAATGTAAGATCAACTTAGTTAATTGTGAATGTAATTTTTGCCGTATTGAGATTGGTAAAACACAAAAATTTATGAGAATTAGTAGAAGCGAACTCCTCTGAAACCGACGGGACTTAACGACGATGCCAAGAACCCACTGGATTCCGATGACCTGACTGCCCAAAACCCAGCCATGAATGACTTAGCGACCAATGGCTTGGCCAGAAAAAAATTTCAGGGCACGCTCTACCAGCGTGCAAGACGACTTCGAACGACAAATCAAGAAATATTTAGATTCACAGGATGAAAAAAACGAAGTAACATATACAAAATTATTGAACGAAGTGACACAAATACTTAAGAAAGAAACCAGACAGGGCACCACGAAGGCCGAGGTGCCTCGAACGACAAATCAAGAAATATTTAGATTCACAGGATGAAAAAAACGAAGTAACATATACAAAATTATTGAACGAAGTGACACAAATACTTAAGAAAGAAACCAGACAGGGCACCACGAAGGCCGAGGTGGCTCGGGGAATCAACACTCAGCAGCCTTCAGCCTGGCAGCCACGAGCAAGAGCTTTTCCCTCAGTACCTTTTGCGCAGGGATACCAGGATCGAAACTCTTATCTAAACCAACGACCTTCCAATCAAACTAATTATCAAGGAAACTCTTATCAAAACCAACGACCTTTCAATCAAACCAATTATCAAAGAAACCTTAATACTTGTTACTTGTACAAATACTACTAATACAAAGTTGATCTACGGAAATTCGGACTACTATTCAGATAATAGGTGAAATTTTGGTACCACATCGTTTTTGTATAGGGAAAAATTCGAATATAACCGCGGACGGAATTTTAGGTACGGACTTCCTCTACAAGTATGAAACTATCCTAAATTTTAGGACTAAGTAGATTGACTTACTTTATGGCGACATCCCATTGAGATTAGACTTAATAACTTTTAACCCTAAAGAGATAGATTCGCGCTCGGCACACAGGGCCAATGTAATGCACGTCGGACCGTCAGACGACGTACCACTACTGAATAGCGACGGAGAGGGGCAAACTCAATATAGTGTCTCTGTAATAATATGTAAAAATATTTAAATTTTCCGGATTCTCGATATAAATCGAAGAAACCTAAAGTTACAGTTCAAATTTAAAAAAAAAAAGTGTTTTATAAAATAATATCCAAACCAAATCCTTAGCCCTCCAGTGGTACTACCACCATTATCGGATGACCGAAACCAATTTATACATCGTAGTTCTGATGAAATGCCATGAGATGCTTTTCGGTTGATTACAAAAGTAATACTGATTAATGTTCTGTTGAAGGACCTTAATTTATATGCAAACATTTATACCTGATCATACCAAAACATCCTTATATGTGTCATTTTGTGATACTTTTTTGAACCGATTACAATTTTAAAATGTAGATAACACAATTTCGGTAAAATAAAATGCCCTTGATGCAGATTTTTGTAATAAACAAAAACAATTGCTTTAAAGTTCTAAAATTTACTCATTTCATTACTTTGTGGCGCTACATCAATTATTTTCGACTTAATTGAATTCACAAAGCGATCTTCTTTCAGGCTGCTAACTTTGAATATGGAGGTTTCTAAAATTTTCTGTGACTTGACCTGGTTAGATTTTGGTTAGCTGAGCTACACCCAAACCTGCTTACTTTAACAGTGGCATTGATGTAAGTTATCTACGTCATTCTTGGTAATTCTCATATTTCGCCTCAATGATGGTTCTGAGGATAGGATAGAGTTCGGATAACACTTTTGGTGGTACCGAATCTATACAGCAGTTCCATAATAATAGTTGTGTAATATCAATTGCAATTGTAAGAGATGAAATTTCAAAAAACAAAATTATTTAAGAATTTGAAGCACTTAAAAGCCAGTTAAAGAAATTCATTCGTCTTATTGACTTAAACGAGTAGATGAGTTACTTAATTTGACTAAAGACAAATTAAATGAACTATCGGAATATTTGGATAGGAGAAGATATATTTACCGCCTTTTCTTCTTAACAATAGCCAAGAAACGGCAAAAGAAGAAAATTGACCATCATTTTAGAATTTAGCAACTTTCCTTGTAACACTTTTTATGTGATTTCTATGAATTGAATCTCACTCTTCCTTTGAATTGACATCTATGACCCAACTTGTTTCATCGTACAAAACAAAAAAAAACAAAACAAATCACGGTTTTCTTTTTCACTATGTTAAAATGACACGAGAAACCTTAAAATTTTACATTGAAAGCATGACACAAAATATTTGGTTGTTTTTTTTGCTTGTCTATTTTTCCCTTGTATTTTAACACTACTTGACAAACTTTTTCCATTAATTATCATTGTTAATAAGCACTGAAATCGAGGTAAAGTCATTAAAGATATAAAAAATTTGTTTTCAAAGCAAAAGGAAAAAATGCGGTTTCTTTTAAATAAAAATGAAAATGAAATCAAAGAAGAGAAAATTAAAACAAAAACAATTTAGGGCATTTTTTCGCGGCATATTTTAAATTAAGGGTGCGATGTTTCTTTATTTTTTTTTATCTTAAATTGTAATTAATTTGATGACTTTTGTTTTTTTTTTATTAAAGTTGATTTGTAATTAGTTTGAGAGGTTTAAAAAAAATTAAATCGATTTTGACTCCTGAAAGTTATGCAATGAATTTTTACTTGAAATTGAACTCAACCCATTTTTTCATTATATTATTATTAAATATCAAATTTAATTTACCCACAAACTCTGAATGGAACGTTGAGTAGGTGTAACAAACACACACACACAAACATTATTAAATCCAATTTACAATGCTGATCCTGTCACAAAATGCATAAATATGCAAATTTTATCTCTCTAAATTATGACATGTCATTACAGAGTACAGAAATAATAATTGTTTGGCTTTGGCTTGATAGCATTAGTAAATCTGATGACATTTTACATGGATAAAACGTTTTTCTCTCGTTAGATATTCAGTTGAAAGTTTGTTTTAAAATGCACTCATTATTATTATTATTATTAGACATCAGCCATCGTTTTCGCTTCAGTACCAAAAACTTAAAATTTAACTCAAAATTTATATGATTTATGAGATGAGTTCTCGTTGTCTTGTTGTTCTTCTTCTTCATCATCTTATTCGTATATGACATTCATGAAATTCTCTGACGTTGTTATTATTGCATTTTAAAACGCATGCAAATATATTCTGTCATTAATTACAACTAACTATCTATAATAATGTTATTTTTTGGTGGTGGTGCACTGCCTGAAATTACATACTTATATGAAGATATGAAAGAAAATTTAATGGGATGTGTAATAAAAAGTTTAAATAAACTAAATAACTTGCTGTATTACAGTGAAAATATTACTTTTATGTGTGTTTGTAGCAAAAACGAATAAACTATCAGATAATTTACTGGATGTTATTTCCTTTTTGGTGTCTTTTCAAAATGAGAGTGTGTGTGTGTGTGTTTGCTTAAGATAGACAGGGAAAAAATATTATTCCACCCTTTTCATGTCATCAGTCAAGAGAATTCAATTTTGAGCACATCCCATACATTCTTTATTTTTCTTCTTAAACAATGTTGGATTACATTGAAAATGAGAGAAAAAAAAATCCTGAAATAATGAAACGTGCTTTGACGTAAGATTTGTCTTTTTTGATTTTTGAAGTAGTGAAATACTGAAAAAATTATTATAATACGTAAGCACTGAAATGTCTTATGGTGATGTTATGCATCGTTTTTCTAACATAAAGAAGCTTAGAAGAGTTTTCGATTTGTAACGGCCAAAAACTATCTTGGAAAGCTCCTCCCTATTACACTATTGTCCTTATGTATTCAAAGTATTTGCACGGAAGTTTTCATGGAATACGATAAAGCTCTTGTCTCAGGGTAAGCCTTGGCTTTTATCGATACCCCTTAAGAATAATCATTTAGCTTGAAAAAGACATAATTGAGTTGAAATATTTTTTGTAGTTTATCTGACTCGAACCCAATTGAAAGAAATGAAAAACAAATACCTATACGACTTCCAACTCCTGGAATAGCAACTCCCCTTAAGTATTGCTCCTATCAAGAGACTCCTAGTACACATCTCTCAGTATGATCATACTTGGAGCTAAATGATTTACGAAGATGGATTTATGGGGGACGTAAACAACGGATCTAAAACGTGTAAGAAGCCTCCGTTCAATTTAGGCCTACTTAAAGCTGAAACCAACTCAGTTTCGAGACAAATCTTCGGACCTTCAATTCAAACGTCAAATCAATCCTTCTTTACGACTGTGAGACTTGATTAGTTGCTAGTTCGATATTAGAATATTCTATACAGGACTCAAGATATCGAAGAGTAACACATAAGAGACGAAGACGAGGCCATCCACGATTAACACCTGTAAAGAAGTTCTTGTGATGCTATGCCTTAGTAGTGTAGAGACAAGGACTTTTTTAAGAGCCACTATTTTGATAATAAACATGTTTTTTTTTGTTTCATTTATGCAAAACTTTATTTATAATCATATTTAATTGTTCTGGTGTTAAGATATTGACATGTAATTCAATACATTTTGGAATATATTTTAAATAATAAAATCCAGAAATTGTTTCTCGTACGTAATCACTCCATAAAAAGAATCCATCAATTAAACTGGATAAAGCAGTTAAAAATGCTTATAGCAAATTTGTACATCTGCATTAAACTGAATGTGCCATGTGCCATGTGCCAAGTGATGTATTGCTTGAGTCTCTGTATTTGAATGAAACTAGAGCTGCATTTATATTTAAAATTGTAAAAGTTTCTTCTTTTGTTTGAATTTTTCTCCGGACTTTCAATTAGATGAAAAATCCTCCAGTTATTTAATTATGATCTATCATGATTGAAATCTAGAACTGAATGATGCTAAATTGCAGATACACCGATATTTATATGGAATTTTTACGTACAGAATGAGTGTATACTGTATGACTATTGTACTGTACGAGTTCGAACCATTGGCACAGGTATCAGATAAATGGTTTAAAATTTGAACCTCATTTGGTCCTTTGTTGAAAAATTGACCTGCACAAATTCTCACAATTTTAACAAAATTGAAGTGGCATTGATTGATTTGCTCACAAAATTGCGTGCTCTTAAATCGGTATTTGTCTTGATATGGCTCTCAAAATAGTGAGTCTTAGTATGAAAAACTATTTTATTAAGTATGAATATTAATTAATTTAGTAGGAATTTGTCTGAACCTAGTATGAAAAAACATTTATCCAAAAAACTCTTATAAAAAGGGTTTCAATACACCTTGATGTCACCTTAATACCACTCTCCATCAAACAACCAACATTGATATGGTTTATGCTCATATTGATAAATTTTCACTTCTTATTGAAAACTGAGGAAAGATTTTAAGTAAACCACTCAAGAAAAATCTTTTTGACCTTCTTAAATCAGTTGGTCGCCTCTAGTTTCAAATTTATTTCACAAATTTACGTTTCGGTGACTTTTTTCGGGAAATTCAAGTTTTCATAGAGTTATCCCTGTAAAATTCGAGTGAAAATTCGACAATTTTGTGATTTTATTACTGCTAAACACAAGATGGATAAATTCAGACACAAATGTTTCATTAAAAATTTTCTGCAACCATTTCAAAAAAAAAATATAAAAGTATGTTGAAATTATATTTGTTTCCCAAACACATGAAACTACTACGCACATTTTTCCTTCTTCTCCATATTTTCAAAATCAAAACCAAACAATTTTCCATAAATTTTCTCAATAAATTTGTAATTCCATGAAAAATTTTACATTTTTAAATTAATTCCATTTAATATTAATTTAAATCGATGTCATCTCTTTATTACACAACTCCTTTTTTTTGCCTCTTTCTTCATTTTCTTCTTCATAAATATACTCAAAGTAAATGTAACTTTCTTACTTTTATGAACTTTATACATTTTTTTTTGTGTTGCCTTTAAAATTATTCCAAAAATTGAACCTTTTTCTGTATTTTATATATTTTAATACCCTCTCATTTTATACGCTGCCTGCTGATTACATTTGTCTATCTTTCTGCATCATTTTACGAGAAGAACATTTAAATATTTATTTGGAGGGAGCATATAAATTGGTATTAAATATGAAAATTTGTTTTGTTAAGTAGGTAATTTAGACAAAATTAAATTATCTGCAGATATAATTTAGGCTTATGCCTTTTTCTTTTTATTTTGTTGCTTCTTAAGTTTGAATGTGAAAATGCGGCATATTAGTTTACATTTCTTTCAAAAGTATTTTCTATGTACTGCGAAAAGTACTTAAATTATAAATATTATTTTATATGTAACAAAAATGTCCTGTTGCTTTTAACAGAAAGGTTTGTCTTGAAATTAATTGACAATTTTAAAATGAAATTAAACCCAAAACTTGAGTTGAAATGTGATTAATTTATGAAATCAATCTCTGTTAATTTAATTAAATTACATTTCGTTGCAGAAAATTTTCCTTGTTATGGGTGTTTTTTTTACAAATGACAACTGTTGTATCATTTTCAATTTAACACAGTAACAGAAATCACCACAAAAATTTGGTTTTTAACTTTAAAATGCAAAAATATTAAGAGAAATTTTGTTACTATGTTGTCTTATTTCATTTGATAGTGGGTTTAAAACTAAAAATTGTATGAATTCAAAATAAAATATGGCACATCCTTTTCCTTTTTTCATTTCCGAAATAAAATGGTGACATACATAACGACGTTTATTCCTCTGTATTCCAAAAAAAGCAGAGAAGAAATGAGAAAATATTTAAATTAAATGAATGCAGTAAGGAAAAGTTGTTGAATTGAATTTCAAATTATATTTTCGGGCTTAAGAACTTGAAGTGTTCTAGATCAGGTTTTTTTAGTTATTTTTTTTTTCTCTTCATAAGACCTGCCAGTGGTTACTGAAGGTCCTTGAAGGCATGTCTTTCATCTTCATCAAACTTAAATCTATTAATCTATATAATGCAAATTATTTTGATAATGCTCTACTTTATCGGCTTATCTGAAACACATCTACTTTTTGCTGCATATAAATAGAGGAGTATCTTGCTACGGTGTGGTAGTATCAAATCTAGTCTATACGAGGTCCATGGTGAGTCTTCTACTTTTTATCGCACTATATAATCCAAGCAGGAGAAAATAACAGATGATTGTCTTTTCTGAGTATTGAACCAAAGCAATCCAGTTGCAAAGCGAATGCTTTAACTAATGGATCAATGAAGCGGATTAATTGGCACACAGTGGGGCTTTGGAGGATTTGTGAGATTTACTGGATGCCAGCTCCTTTAATGCGTAAAATTAAGATTTCAGAGATGGCAACCATCAAAGAGAGGGAGCTGGTTAAATTTTCATTTTCAGTCCATCTGACAATTCTTGATTAAAAAATTTGGTTCTGAATCTTTAGACATCTTATTTATGATGGGCTTCCAATTAGAAATAAACATTTCATCTATTGGGCGTCATTGATTTTACCATCTGACTTGTTGAATCTTGACCAGACCGATACTGATGGTCCAACCGAGCGAGGTCTCGTTTTTGATTATAGTGATATATTTTCACATATGGGTTTAGCTAAAGTTTCATGTCCTAAGGCCTAAAAATTTGATGTGAACAAGCTTCACCGCGGGCCCATGGCATGGTCCTATAGTATTCATACTACTTCAACCGAAGCTTCCATAATAAGCGCCTTTTATCTATGGTCTAACCACGTGGGACCTACAACTTATACTGTCATCCAATCCGGTTGCCCTCAGTTTTCACTCAGCCCCCCTAAAAATCACAGGAGAATTTTTATGTATTCTAAGAAAAACTTGAGCGCATTTGGAACTCCAAAACACAAATTTTCATGCCCGGGACTGGATTGGAGCCCACGTCGCAGGATTCTTACAAATCATACCAGCCACTTTACCAACTCGGTCAAAAAGCTCCCTTAAAAGGGTTAAAAACAATTAAAAATATTTCATTAAACAACTTACATGGCAATAAAGAATCCAGTTTTTCAATGTAACTTGTTCCGCATCCTAAACGTGCTTTTCCTTTTCAAAGCCATCCAATCGTTATGATTTCCAATTTCATATCATCCATGAAAATCTATAATTAAAATAAAATGAGTTCTTAAATTTTAATTTTCTGAATTGAAAATAAACCATCCATTTAATTCCTTATAACATCATTATTTTTTTTAATTTTAATTTTAAAAATACTTTATCTTAACAATCACTTATCCTTAACATTCATCTCATCATCATCATCATCCCTCTTGGTTGGTTGGTTTAATATTTTTGGATTTACAACAACCTGCATAAACACACACAGTCACACACACACACAATACACACAAAAAAAACTTACTCTGTACAGTTCTCTCCATTTTTAGCTATTTGTGTATTTGATATGACGACCTGTTGATATTACATTTTATATTTTACATCGTCACAAGTAAGTACAAAACATAAACGTAAATTTGCTGTACATACAAACACACACAGACACACCTGTTGATGAATAATAATCCTGAAATAATATTAAAAAAAAAAATACATAACAAGTGACTTTGATAGCTTCAACGTTGCTTAATTACAGGAAAATTAATGTTAAAGGTATTTTTTTACTCCTATTTTTGAAAAGAAGAAATTTCATAAAATGACGGAATGTTATAAAATTTAATTTAAAAATACATAATTAAATGTTGTGTGTGTGTGTGTGTGCTTATAAAAGTCACTAATGAATGTCAAAGTTTGGTGTAATTTTTAAATAAAATTTCAAAATGACAAGGAAGAGTAACAAGTTATTTTAATTTAAATATGTACCTACACACACACACATACACACACAATTTCTAAATTAAATATTTTTTAAAATTAATGTGATTTTCTATGTTTTTCTCTCTCATTTTATTTTATTTTTTGTATTTTAATTTCGAAAAAGAAATAATAAAACAACATCAGACATGCAAACGTACATATTTCATGTGTAATGTGACTGACACATATCTTGTGACACACCGACAACATGAGAGTAGTAAAATAGAAAATAGACTTTATAATTAATGATACAGTTTCCCTGTTTTATTTTTTTTATTAAGTTTTTTGTGTTATGTGTGTGTTGTTGTTACAATTATTATATTTGCATAGTTTTGTGTATCACGTACATACACACACACATACACACACACAATTGTTGATTTATATTGAAGTGAATGTCGTAATAAACTTTATATTTTTAGTTATAAAGCTTTGAACATATATCACATTGGAAATAAAAAAAATAAAATAAAACAGAGAAAAAAAATAATAACAACAATACGGTATAAAATTTTACATGTATATCGTGTATGTGTGTGTACAAATAAATGGAATGCGGAATTTTCGCATACAAAATAAATTTTGCGAGTTGCTATGAATTGAGGAGTATATATGTGAATGAAAAATCTGTAGTACTACCGCATCAATATTATTTGTTATATTAAGTTTTTCAAAATACGACGAACTATACGTAGGTTGGTGCATGAAGAACAAAAAATAACAACTGTTGTGCAAGTTGATCAATGGTGTATCCGACGTACACAGTAAGGGCATACAAAAGGACACGGAAAAGAAATTTGTCAAAAGTTTAAATGCTAATAAAAAGAAAATTAGGTTATTAATGGTAAACTGTGTCCTGAGAGATTGAACCGTGAAATTTAGACAAAATAGGTTTTGATCCGCAGTGCACGTCTTTTCATATCAAAACAAATCTAATTTTTCAATAAAATTTCTTATGTCAAGTTATCTGTCATTTGAGATATCACCTGTCATGATGGTTAATCAGGTCAAAACCCTTCAACCAAAACATCAAATAAACTTCAAATATCCATTTATGAAAGAGAGACAAAATGTCAAAATTATCATAGGGTTTTGACAGGAACCTTGATGTGTCAAAAGACTGTTTAAATTTTGACAGATGTGACGTTATCGTTAATTCAAATGTGTTGCTTCCAGGATGTGACACTTCATAAACGAAGTCCAGATTTTTGTTTATAAAAAAGACACTGACAATTTAAGTTTCTGAAGGATGCACTAGAAGGGTGAGATTTGACAGTTTATATTAACATTTAAAACTTTTGAAGTTTCTCTTATAAATAAATAGTCAAATTTTATTCCGCTCTCCTTGTAAGTCTCTTTAGGGGTAAGTACACAGCTCATTTCGTATAGATGCACATATAGAAATGTCAAAAATCTTATTCTTAAACGTAGATTGTCAAACTTTTAACTACTTATTAAGTAAGGGGGAAGCACGATAAATTTGACAGTTCATTTTGTATGGATACACTTATGGAAATGTCAAAAATCTTGTACGTTATCATGAATTGTCAAACTCTTACCTGCTGACCTAGTAAGGCTATCAGCAAGCAGATATTTCAAACTGACATAATTTTGGCACTAAATGCTATACAATGTACACGTATAGAAACAGAGACTTCAGACTTTTAAATTTGATAAGATTTTGACAGCTGAAAGTTAAACAAGCATTTTTTTCATTACAGAATAGTTCATAGCCTAATATTTAAGTTGAAAATAAACGTCAATATTCTATAGAGGCTATTGGCACTTTATGGATCTAAAAACCTGGCCAATGTTCATGAGGTATAACAACAGCTACTGTTATTAGAGCGGAAGGCGCTATCTTTGGCTCCATTCGTGAAAAGACAGTTAAATGCAGAGTAAAACTTCAAATTAAAAAACGACTTTAGCGAGCCAAATATTCTTGTCAATGTTAAATTAAATAGATTGAGAAAAGCTTAGCTCCAACTACACTGTTCAAAAAAGTTCCAGACGTTAGTCGAGGTGTTGGAAGGGCTAGACCAAGATGGATCGATGGCATTGAAGTGGATTTAGGAACACAAATGATCATAAACTGAAATAGTCTTCAACAGGTGCCTAAGTCTCTATAGGTCTAAATGAGAATACCCTTAAGTGATTAAATCGATTCATTTTATGTAGTCTTTTGGTTCATGGAACATGAGCTATTTTCCATTCCGTGTCCTTTTTTCCGTATAGAGACTATCATTGATATAACAATATTTATTATTATTCTCGGCATGTTTGAAAGCACACACATATATTTATTTATTTTCATATCCATACAACTCACATAGAATAAATGTGTTCTAAATACAGCCAAAATGTACACAACAAACTGTTGTTTCACTTTTTGCATGCAATCAAACATGTAACACTTGTTAATATAACCCAATACACGATACGATAACAAAATTAAACACAATAACAACAAGGGTGTGGTGCATGCGCAATTGCCATCAAACAACTCCGAGTTATATGTAAGGGCTCATAGAAAGGCACTAAAAAAGTATTTCATTGTATGTGTGTCTATTTTCATATAAAAAGGAAATCCATCTATGTAGATTTTCCCTTAAAATCTTATCTGTATGTGTATTTGTATGTAATTGTGTAGATACAGAAATAAAATTGGAAAAACGTACGCCACACAAAAACGAAGAGGGTTGACTTGAACGACGCAAACAAACACAATCTCATCACATTACACACTTATCGTCGTCTGTTAGTTGTTGGTGCTTCCGATATTTCTCAGTAATAATTATACATATATTTTAAATCAAAATTAAATAAACACAAAAACAAAATAAAAAAATAATTAAAAATAATATCTAAAATTTATCTTAAAAAATAATAAAAACAGTGTAAACAAAAGTGTCTCACTAACAACTATATTACATAATAAAAAATTTTAATAATATCAAAGTTATAAATTTTTACTTCTTCTCTATTTTCATGTGAATATACTCTCGCATACTCTGTGTACGTGTGTGTCTATGGACTATACGTGTATTTAAACAAAACGCAAAAAGTGAAAAACGTACTGAAATTCAAGGAATATGGCATCAGTGTACAAAAAATGTAACGCTACGACGTACAAGACCTTGTTTAATATTGATTTTAAATACGTGCTTCTTAAACGAACATAAATATCTGATTATTTATATTTTCTATTTGGACATAATTTGATATGTTTCATTTTTTTGTGTATATTCAATTTGAAACTTACGCTCTCATGGAAGAAAACAACAAAAAAAACATAAATTAAAGTTAATGGAAAATTATTATAACTAGTTTTCTTTCTTTTGTATTATATTCCGAAAACTTCCTGTGTTCTCAGTATAAAGTGCATACAAATACACACACACAAAAACATATACTCGATTCAACATTTAAAATAGATGAAGAATATAAATAAAGTAGCATGGCTGCCGGGCCCGGTCTCTATAGTATTGAAAAAATAACAAAGAAAACTATTTTCATTTAAAATAAAACTTAATCTAATCTTACCTTTGAAACTTGAAAAACTATAAAAATCTATCACATACACACACAAACGTATGTATGTAAAATCTAATAGTGATCAATTAAGGAAATTTCATCATCTGATTACCCATGTGAAAGGTAAGATAATTTATTTATACTAAAAATATCTGTGTTTTTTCCCTTTTATCATCCTCTCATTTTATTTTATGTTACGAAAATTATATTAAAAAAAAAGAATCAAATTTATTTTTGTGTCCTATTACAATGCAAGGCAAGTGTCTATGGTGGTTTGGGTGGTGTGTGACAGGTGGTATCGCATCACATTCTACACATGACATGATTTCCATTTAGAAAAACCACTTGTTTTACATTTTGACTTCAATTTTCTGTCGTATTCAAATCACTCTTTACATTTACATACGATGGGTTGTATGTAAGTGACTGTGTGTGTATCTGTGTTTGTGTGTGTGATTGTGTGTCATGGGAACGTAAGCATTGTTGACTACAGTTAAAGTATGGGGTATAATGCATTAAATTTATATTTGAAATGTAAATTTGTGATTCTTTTCAATTACATGGTGAGGAAATTCATTGAAATAAAGTTGGACCGAAGCTCTGATACACAGTATTGATAACTCAATTTAAAGAGAGAATTGAGATATCTGAATCAGGAAAATATCAAGAACTAAAATGTTTAGATTTTTAATGGGTCTCAAGGTTTGAATGAATATCCTGTGAGCAGTTTGATTGAAATAACTGAAAGCGAGCTACCACAATCTAACTCGCTCAATATTCCGTGTCCAGACTAAAAAAATCGTCCCACAGGACTCGACGTTTAACTTCTCATGCTCTAGACCAATTTCACTTAAATCTAGGTGACGGTTTTTAAAGTCTCTACTTCTTTCGACTTGTTTTTAGCACTTATCCATAGGAAATGGTACGATGTAATAGTTGGCTTTCAATCTTAAAGTTCGCAGTTCCATTGTCAAAGATTTAGTCTAGGTAAATGTGATAACTGCTTGGCTTTCATTACGGCCTTTATGTTATAACTAGCTGATAGGTTTTATAATGGACTTGATATCCATTTATTTGATCTCAAATTAATTAAATAGAATTACAATTTTACGAGACATCTTGTCTCTCTGTTAACACGATCAGAAAAAAAAGAACCATGGCAATGTCACTTTGGCATTTAGTTTAAGAGCTAAACTGCGGCGGTCTTATTCAAAAAGACGGTTACATTGGCATTCCCTGGGTTGCTGTAGTCCCTTGCTTCTTTACTTGCTCCTCTTTCTTATTCCTCTACATACTCTCTTGTTTGTGCAGTTCTCTTAACCATGTCCGTATTCTTTGCATCTGAACAATGTCCTTGTTCGTAAGCCACTCCATCAAGTATCTTTATTCCCAACTTTATTAACTCTTCTCCCGTAAGCTTTCTTTCTTCCATCTCGTTTGGTTTAGTACTTTGTTGTATTTCTCTTGTTACAATTTCTTCTTTGACGAGTGAAAAGGCTGCCTCTCTAATCAATTTTCTCAGGTTAACTGACCACAATTGATCAATAGTGATGATGTAGCAAGGGATGCCAATTATAACTAGCTGATAGGTTATTTTATGTACTTGATATCACTTGATTTGATCTCAAATTAATTAAAACGTCTTGTCTCCTTGAATACACGATCAGAAAAAAAGAACCATGGCAATGTCACTTTGGCATTTAGTTTAAGAGCTACACTGCGGCGGTCTTATTCAAAATGACGGTTACAATGTACAAAATTCAATTTGTCACAGGAACCGATTCTCGCAAACTTTTTCTTCAAACTTCATTTAAACCCAGGCCATATTGGCTATAAATTTATAATTTAAATTAGTAACAAATTGTCGAGAAATACAGAAATTATACGTTTATAATTTAAATATTGTATTTATATTTATTTATATGCATTTATATTGGTTATAATTGGTTATAATTTTCAATTTGTGACAAAAAAGTGGTTATAAATGACTCATATATTATTGTTACTCAAATTTTGTTTTTGATGAATTTTAAAATGTTCAAGTTTTCGTTCTTCTTTGTGAACATATTTTATGTATTTAAAAAAATAGTATTTATTTTAATTAAATATTTTATTGAATAATGGATTTGATAATTCTGAAGAAATTAAAATAAGTTCAATTATTTATTTTCCTCTCAGCTTTTGAATAAAATTCACAATATAATTACTGAAAAAAACGAGAAAAAACTTTTAAAAATCAGTTTATCATCTTAGAAAGTCTTCTTCTTAATCAAAAATGTTAATGACCTTTAAAAAAACTAAGTCTATCGGATCTTGAAAAGAATGTTGCCGCAACGAATTATCATCCGTATCTTAGACCAGCTTATTAATTTTTCAGAAATAGTCGAAATAATATAAAAAAATGAATATACGCTCAAGACTTTTTGACAAATGAAAAAAAAATTCTTTTATTTTCATTATTATAAAGAATTAAAATAAATGAAATTTATTTAAAAGAAAAGTTTTGAAGACTCCAAATTTCTGGTTACTAAAGCTTTTCTATTATAATAATCACATGCAATATTCTCTAATCAAAATCTAATAATTGATAAATGCATATTTTTCATATTAATATTATTTTAATATAATTTTTGTAAATCATTTGAAATTTGAAAAATTTCTCCTCAACAATTAACTTTTTAATTCGCCTAAAACTAATTTTATTACTAATAATATTTTATATTTTTTTGGATAATTAACAAATTTAATTGATATTTATTTACTATTACTCAGAAAAAATCCGTTCATACATTTCATCATCATATTCATGATTCATACAAATACCATACAACATAAACAAGAAAAGTGGAAATATTTATTACTCAGTATTTATATTTCTCATTTATAATTTTCGTATAGATACTATACAACACATACACAACAAGTGGTTATAATTTAGTAATATACATTTATAAAAATTATTATTTTTATTTCTGCATATTACTAAACATTTCGTTACTATAACAAGTTATAATCAATTTATAAGTCGCAATATATTTTGTTATCCGGCCTTGATTTAAACTTAAAACTGCATCAAAAACTTTTCCCTCATTGTCACAAAGTACTTCAATAATTCAATATAAACACTGCTTAATTTACATTTAAAAGCACCATAACATAACAAATAAACAGTTTTAAAACTAGTTTAATCGAATATCGATCCATTTCAGTGTTCTGAACATGAGTAGAAATGGCTTATTAATACTCTCTCTACAGACAATTTATGTGTATAACTGTGTGAATTGTTGTGCAATTTTTTGTTTTGTTTTGTATTTACACACTATAATCCAATATATATTTATAGCCATATATGTGTGTGTCTTGTTGTAACATATTTTATTGGCATCATCATGGTTTTTTTACTTGACAGCACAATGCCTTCTCTCGTTTCTCGATGTTTATTATTTTTGACTGCATTTATGGCATTTATGCAATTTGACATAAAGGTTGACTCATGTGATTATTCGCATTTATGGTTATATGGAGGAGGTTTTAACCTTTACTTAAATGGTATGTAGGTGGATGGGATGTTTTGATTTTTTTTCCTCCGTTATTTGTTTTTATTGATTTTAAAAAAGCGAGTTCTTTTTATGGATTTCTGTGTGGGAAGATTCATGTCAAAGGTTAGAGATAAGCGAAAATAGATTTTGACGTAGGTTTACTTATTATCAAAATCTAGTCATGTCAAAAAGCAGTCAGTATGGAAGTGTGTGGGACTTTTACGAGATTTTCTGATTTAAAATTAAATCAATAAAACGAGGAAAATTTGAATCCAGATTCAGATCACATTTGATTTTGAAATCAGTCTCCAAAGAGAAGCCATCTCAAATAAAGCAAAAATTCAGCTTTTTGAATTTTCAAAATTTTTTTTTCATTGAAGGGCTGAAGGGTTAAAATATAAATCTAAAATTGAAATTTAACGAAATTTATTTGTTTATTTTCAGATCTTTCAACATCATAACTAAAAAAAATATCAACTTCTTTTAATTTAACAAAAAGAAAATTTAATATATCAATAAATTAATACAACGAAAGCAATAACCATCCTGTGAGAAAATCGTAGATCAAAAAAAAAATTATTAAAAATATTATATTAAAAAAAAAAGAAATATAAAAACATTTTAATATTATTCAAAAAAAAAGAAGTATTTAGTTTTTTTCGATAAAATACAAAAAAAAAATATAATAAAAATTAATGTAAAACTCAAAATTAACGTGAAATTAGCTACGCTCTTTAATACCTTTTAGAAATCAAACTCCTTTCAATTATTATCGTAGTATTTTATAATATAAAAACAAAAGCTAAAAAAAACAAACAAAAACGCTTATTTACTAATTCAATTTAAGAAGAGAAAAAAAGTTGACACTCAAAAAGTTTGAAGTGATTGAAATAATCTCATAAATTTTCAATTTTTAATACAATAAGAAACGAACCCATGCTTCAAGTGGAATTAAAAAACATAAAATTTATTGAATTCCCAATTCACAAAACAAAACAAACACACCTTTTTGTCTCCAAATCTCTAAACAATATAAAAAAAAAAATTTGTATAAGAACTTTCTCGATATGTAATCAAATTATATCATTCAAGAAAATAACAAGTTAAAATACAAGCAAACCAAGGGTGACTTATAAACAAGCAAAAAAAACACACACACACATGTGTGTATTTTTATATGAAATTATACAAATGATAAGATAAAAAAAGGGAAACAAAAGAAAAAAAACAACAAAAAATAAAGAGAAGATGCCACGTTGTTATTTTGTTAAAAAGCCAATTCAGCAATATTCGAATTATACAATTCTCAGAAGTGGTAACTCAATGAAAACAATGGAAAATGAGCAGAAAAATTTAATTAGAGCGACAGCAAATAGTGACTCACCGATTGTCAATTCACATCAAGGAAATACAACGAGTGTAATTGTTGCATTTTCAACACAAGTTGCACCGGATTTGACAACAGCGGCATCTGGTATTAAAACTGTTGGGCCATGTCAATACATTGGCAATGAATTTCATGGGAATCAAAAAGGTAGGTTTTGAAATTGAATTAAAGTTAATTTAATTTTAAGGAAAATCTTTTGAATTTTAAACTACATTACATTACATTGAAACAAGTTCGAAAAAAACATCCGCATTGATGTAGCGGCGCTACGATCGCTTACTTTCATTTGTATGGAGTTTGATACCTTTGAATTCGTTGAAGGTCGATTTCATTTTTAATCATCGTATTAACACTCTTGAGACTTAATTTCATGGAAAATCTTAAAAAAATTTCATTGAGTATAAAGTTGAGAAAAAATAACAGTAATAAAAATGATCCATATTTTCACACATAAATTGTCTAACGCAATAAAACCAACATTTATTACAGTTCTTTTACTCCTCTTAAATAAAATTTATTTTCATTTTGAATTAGGCTTTGTTACAATATCAAATGAATTCTTTCTTTTTTATTTTATTTAAAATTCTTAACAAGTAACCAAATTTATATTATTTTTTTGCTGTATGCGTACCATGAAAAAGAAAATTAATACATTTTTTTTATTATTCATTCATTCATCAAACTGTTGGAAGTGCAATAAAACGGTTTTATTAGCAGAATTTCCCATTTTCTTCATCTTTTATTGTTGTTATAATTTTTTTTTAACTCCCACTTGTTCTTAGTGAAAAATTAGAACCACCTTGAAATTATAATATTTTATTATCTTTCCCTGCTTAACGAAATTCTTATGATATCAAAAATCAGATTAAATGTGTAGATTTTGTAAATTTAATACAAAAAAAGAAAAAAAAATATCCCATTTCAAGAGTTTTAACAATTTTTTTAAGATTTCAAGGAAACGACCGGGAAAATTGGCAGTTGAGTAAATTGTTTGAAGAAAAAAAAATTTAATAGAAATATAAGAAAAATTGTCTTTCAATTCAGAACGTAGCACAAAAATTTTATATGTAACATTTTTTTTGCCTCTCATTTTCTATATAAAAATTGTCGTCGTCTATTTTGCATCATTGCCTTAAAAAATGTACATTTCGATATAAAGTCATTTGTGTGGAATGAGGTTTCACAAATTTTTATATATATTTTTTTTATAAGGAGTCAAGTTTAGAAGAAAAATTTTCATTTTATTATGACTTTATTTGAAATGTATTTTTTTTTATCAGTTGTTATTATTTTTCCTTGTTATGTGAGAAGCAACAGTTTGAAATCTTGAAGATGATGATCATATGCCCGGAATCAATGTTCTAAAAAAAAATTATATAAAATAAAGAAATTGTATGTTTGTATGTTGAGTTCAAATAAAAAGAAACATCTCAATTTTTCTTCTGTATTAACACACACTCATGCAATTTTTATTTCTTGTTGAGTAAATTCGTGTATTTTTCAAGTGAATTCATGTTTTCTTTTTATTTATATAAATGAAAATAAAATCCATTTAAAAAAGAAAAAAAATATATTTTTTTTTTTATATTTTAATATGAGTATTAAAAGGAAGAAATATTTATAGAAGCTAAAATGATCGTTAAAAAATTTTATCGAGCAAAAATACAACCATTATACGTTATTTATGGACGCTCATCAACAATTTTCCGTTTAAAAAAAATAAATATATTTATGTTTCCGCTGTATTTGGGGTTGAAACATAAAAATATTTTTTTTCTAGAGAAACGTAATTTTGAGAAATGTTATAAGCGCTTTCACAAAACAACAAGTAACATGAATAGTTTATTAGAATATTTTGCTTTTGCAAATTTGAAGAAGATCATAGACAGGAGCGGATTGAAGATTACTAACGGGCTTGGCATTCTTTATGACTTCCTTTAAAATGTACGCTAAACCTTCCTTTTCAAGAGATCAACTGCGGCCTTTCTTGCATTTGCCAGTATGACCGATCCGCCACTGATCAAAGAGAACAGTACGGCAATTCACTTCAAAAAGCAAGAAATTACTGGGAATGTCTTGATCATTTGTATGCTCCATTACTTAATAATATCTTTTCATAACTTTAATTTTGAATCATATTTAATTTTGAATCTAACATTACGGCTTAATTAAAATCTCTTGTAGCAACTAGGATCAAAACTCTCTTAATCTCGAATGTCAATTGTTGATAATTTTGCAGAATTCTCTTGTTTAGATTCTTTACAAGTTTAATATCAGTTAAGTTTATGTTATACAAGTTTTTACTTGTTTATTTACCCTTTCGATAAATTCAACATGATTAACAAAATCTTTTCCAGCTAAAGAGCAAATGAACTTGATTGTTATTCAAAGAATTAGTAAGGATCTATCGCATATTACGCTGAAGTATTACTTTCGCTCCACACGATATTTTTTTAACACCTCGATGTACAGTGTAACCACTTTCTGTGGCACAATATTTGCATTTGCGATTTACTTTTCTTTCACTATGTGTTTTCTGAAATAGTTGTTAAATGCATCATATTTAGTGTGTGATTTGTGATTGGTGACTGCAAATGAACAGGTTGAACATTTGGTTGACGAAACTTTAGGACTCGAGAGTTTGATTGCTTAATGTTAACGTATTTCGTATTTGATGGGTCTTATCTTGATTCAATCCTCCTTGAGTTTGTAGAGCTTTACAATGGAGTCGTCATATAAGTATTAGAATTTTGTAGGCCCATATTGGTCATTAATGTTTCAATTATCAATGACTATCATTTCTCGATTGCTTAGATTGTGTTTTTAGCGTCATAATAATCATACTTGTCTGACTCTAAGCAATATGGTCCCAAAATCCTCATTTAAATTTCAAATCATACCAGAATATACCAAGAAAAAAGGTTAATGCAAGATAATTCATGTGAGATTTCAAAATGAAGAAAAAACCGCGTTGAATGTATGCTTTTAACGGAATTGAAAATTTTCTTTCCAAAAAAAATCCAATTCAAGTAAGTTACAAAAAAAACGAATCAAAATGAAACAATGTACAATAAATTTTAAAAAATTTTAATTTAATCTCACTTTAAAAAACTTTTGTAATTGCAAAGATTTTCGAGTACTATTAAGTTTTTTTTCGACAAACTATTATTTTTCATCATCAACATTATACTTATAAAAAACATCCAAAGGGGAGCAATTAAAAACAAAAATATGGAAATACAGACACGAATGAACTATAAAAGCAAAATTAAAGAAAATTACAATCATCATTCAATGCAATTAGTATTCAAATATCATTCATACAAAATATTTATATATACATATTTATTTAGAGATATCTAAAATGTATAAAATTTTAGCTTTTGTGTGTGTGTAAATCGTATCATTAATATGCAAATTAACTTCATGAAAATTTTCTTTGAATTTCATTGTCATAATATGACGATTATTACATTTTACGAGTACTTTAATTCAAAAGTATTTTTTTTTTGTGAAACCATTAATGAAAGAGATAAAAGTTTTAAACTACACACATTTGTATGGAGAAGCGACAAACCTTTTGTTTCATATTCAAATTTATAACAATTTTCTATATTTTGATTACAGTTTACTTTTCAAGCCAATCCAGGTTGAAATTTCAACTGTATATGATTTTCCCTCATTAAGTAATAATGGCATGCAGAATTAAAATTAATCAGAAGTCATGACTAAATTTTTGATTGTTTTCTTCCTCTTCTTTCTCTGAATGTGTTGTGCTGAAAATAATATGAATAGAGAACGATTTCCTGCTGATACAATATCAAAATCTTAATTGTCTCCAATTATATCATTTGTTATTATAACAATTATGCCAAATAGAACCATTGATATTTGATCGCACACACACACGTACACACAGAGGGAAAATTAATAGAAATGACGCTCTTTTTCTTCATTTCATTATAATTTCACAATATAACATAATCCACAAATCACTGCGATATGTGTGAAAGATTAAAAAGGTGTAATTTAAACTACCTTTATCTACCTTTCAGTTCTAAAATAATATTGCATGAAATTAGGGAAAATACTCAACCTGAATCTATATAAAGATAACAATGGCTAATGAATATCTCATATAAAATATAAGTTAAAAATATACACACACAGATAGACACTCACACACACACACACATTAAGAGGAAACAAAAGGTTTAATATACGGTATGATGTGATTTTGTTATTTTATCTCGATACCATGATAAATTTAGATTTTATTTTATATACCTTTTAATATGAGGATAATTTTTTTTGCCTACATTTATGTTTTGTATACATTTCCGATTTTGTGGTAGATAATGTGGTCAAGTAGTATCAGAGTTGTATCAAAATAGAAAAAGAAAGGTTTAAAATAATATTATGTTAAATAAATATAAATGAGAATGAATGAAAATTGAATGAGACGAGCATTAATATTTGTTAATAGAGATTTTGAATATAAATTAATAAATGCTTCAGGTTTTTTTTGTAGAAGAAATTAGAAACAAAATAATGTTAATTACATTTATAAGGATTAAGTTGTATTCAATTTTGAAGCTTAGCCTTTCGTTGAGTTCACTCAAGCCAGATTGCAAATGAAATGAGAGCTGATACAAGTTTCAAAGATTTAAAGTAAGAATTTACGAACACAGAGGTCAAGTTTTTTTTCTAAAATGGAGTGCACTGAAGCTTACTGCTCGCTTTTTGACCTATAAGATCTTTTGTGTGTCTCCTTACTAAGGGAGCTTAGTTCTCTTTTAATACATCCAGTTCGTCAAAGAATCTAAGGATTACTTTAGGATCTGTGTTAAGTACAGAATAGGGAGATGGAAAGCCCTCCCTGAAGTTGCGAATCCTTACTCTAGCAAATGCTTCACACTCATAGAGGATGTGCTTTGATGTTTCATCTTCTTCTAGGCAGAGCTTGCAGGTGCTTGAATCACTCCTTCCTATCCTTTTGAGATGACTACGCAAAAGGCAGTGTCCTGTTACGAGACCTGTCAGTTTTCTGATGTCTTTTTTGTCCAATTGTAAGCTCATATATGATCTTTTTTTTGAATAGTTCACAAATTCTTTGGACTGTGAAGACGCTGGTATACTTAGATGGTATAGTTTCATCTGTTTTTTCACCCACTCCGAGATGAGATAGCTCAGACTCACTCCTTGAAAGGACTCTGGGCCAATAAATTTTCCTTCAGCTCTCTTCCTTGCCAGTTCATTCGCAATTTCATTACCTTCGATCCCTTTATGACTTGGTACCCACATCAATGTGATCTTCCGATGATGTTTTGCTAGTTTGTTAAGGAAATTACAAGCATGTTTTCACCAATCTGTTCAAAGTACTGTGAATTCGAACAATGAGTTCCACATCACTCAGATTCACTCCCTGTCGGAAGTAAACTCCTTAATTTCAGGAAGTAAACTCCTTAATTTCAGGAGCTAAACTCCTAAATTCAGGAGTTATTGATAAGATAAATTTCTTTTTTTCATAAATTATAAAAATTAATCTTATCTATAACTCCTGAATTTCAGGAGCCAAACTCCTGAATTTTTGGAGTTAACTCCTCAAAATTAGGAGTTAACTGCTGAACGTTAGAAGTTTAACTCCTGAAATTCAGGAGTTTTCTTCCGACAGGGATTGCTGTGCATATTTTCTTAGCCACCTTAGTTTCAAAATTCTCTTATCTAACGAAACTGGTCACTATCTTTATTTTGCCTTTTTGACGGCTTGACTGTTCCTTATACTTACATTTTTTTAAAAAATCAACTGGAATGTGCTAAAAACTCTGCAATTTCTGTTTATTTTTCAAAAATTCAAAAAAAAAACCACAATAACACAAAATTAAAAGTTTTCAACTCTTTTTCTCATTAAAGCACTGCATTCAAACTGCAAACTTTTTGAATTATTTTTATGTCTAAAACTATTATATAAAATAGAAAACTTCACATATATGACATATATGTAATGATTATAGCGTTTTATATTTTATCTAGTTTTCAAATAAAATTCATTTAGATTTTCAAGACATTTTGTGGTATTTACACGTGTTTAAAAGGCAAGAAAATTATAATAATAATGATAATAATAATTTTAAACTGTTTAAATGTTTATAAAATTGTGGGTTGTTTCTCTACTTTAAACTTTAATATCTAACGATCTAACTCAAAAGTGTTTTGCTAACAGTTTAAATTTGAATTTGAGGTCTCGTACATCATTCAATTCAATGTTAAAATTAAATGAAAATGATTTTTTTTTGTTTCATTTTATCATTAGTTGATTATTAAAATTAATTATCTAAATTCATTTTGTTTATTTTTATACAGAAAATGTATTTTTTTTCTATTTGCTGTTGAATTTGTTGTAATATAAATTATGGAATGTTAATGAGATTATTGCGTTCCACTAATCTACCTTTGCTAATCAAATCACAACTGTACATTAATGGATTTGTATTTTTTTAAGTAAAAACAAGAGTAATGTTTTTCTTTAGTTATTTTATTGTTGACGCATGGAATAAAAATTATGTGATAACGCACAAATCATTATTCTAGTTCATTAAAATTTTACTTTCTTGTAACAATTAATTTAATAGTGGGTTTTTTTTATTGAGGACACGATTGCATTGTGAACGAGTAGTTTGAACGTTAAAATTGGAATAAAAAAATCAATTATTTAATTTTTGACCTCTCCCTGCTTTTCTCGTCTTCTCTGACCCTTCAAGAGGCATGACAAGGACTTATGGAATAAGATTTTATTCCAGTTAGCAAAGACTTTTAAATTTATCCACACGGTAAAAACAAAAGTTGCCGTAAAGTTGCCGTAAAACTTGCCGTATACGGCAACTGTACTGCAACTCTACGGCAAGTCTACGGCAAGTTTTTGAACTTTGTACTACAGAATTTTCATTTTTTGAAATGTGATATTTTGATAAATATTTGTCGTAGAAAAAATTCTAAATATGTTTTGGAAACAACAGAAAAACATCTTATAGAATCTTATACAACATTTTAATTTTTGTAAAAACATTTGAGTTTTAGAGCGAAAATTGTAAATTTTTGATTTGGGAGGATATTTTGAGGAATTTGACAAGCCAGTTACTTACTCTGTCCGTGTCTGCTCTCAAGCCAATGGTGTTGACTTTAATATGACCCTTCTTAGCACTTTCTTACCTGTTCAAATAAAAAATAAACTCTTAACGATTACTTACTTACAAAAAACCTAAAAGATGTGAAAATTTTCCATTTAAACTCCAAGTAAATGTCTTGTCAAACATAAATTCGTCAGATTGACATGAAATATGATTACCTAAGGCTCAATATGACATGTAACACTTCAAAATGATGAAAAATTGATCGATTTCGACATTAATGAGCCTATTTTTTTACTTATTTACACACATTACATAAAATCCATCAAGTAAATGGAGAAGAGGAAACTTGTTAATAATTTTCTATTTATAACAAAAACATAAAAAACACATGTTGCTTATGATATTCAAAAAAAGGAAGAGAAGAGAAACACGTAACTCAACTTCCATTTGTTGTTTGCTTATTTAGATGGGAAAGGCTATTAATATGAATTTAATGAGTCTCACCCAGCGACATAACTTTTATTCGCTTAAATACATGCAAAATATCACAATACATAGAGGAAAAAGACACAAATGAGGGTGATGATGAATAAAATCGGAAAATGACAAGCTTAATTTATCACAATTAAAAACAGCTTAACTCTTAGAATATGGTGGCACTAATATCATATTATATTATTTTTTTTTGTATTTCCTGATGACTCTCTGTTGCTAATTTGTTGTTATATACTCATTTTATTTATATTAATATGATGATGATGATTATTTTAATATGATGCAAAACAAAAACCAAAAAATTGTATGAAAAATAAGAAAGTCACTGTTCAAATGAAACTAAAAAGGTGTAGTGGCAATAAGTGTGTATCATAACAACAATCATGCCATTCACAAGCGATATGAAAAAAAAATGTGAGTGAGAGAAACAGAAAAAAAACTAATTTTCAACCTGTTCATTTAATGAGAATTCTTTGGCATTATCCTTTCTCTACATTTGTTATACACACACTACCGATTTTCTAGGTTATGTGAATCGCGAAATAATGGTAAAATGTGCTTTTGTTATGTATAATGTACAATTTACGATAAAATATGGAAAAAGGTTCTTTATATTCGTATAAATTTGTGTGTGTTTGTACGATTTTTTTTTATTATTATTGTATTATTTTTCACTATTAACGATTTGTACGTGAAAATGTTGAAGCAACAGCATTACCATTTAGAGTTTTCATTTGTGTTGATCGTGATTACTATTTTGAGTTTTCTTGAATATGGAACACACTGAAGTGCTCAACGACCTTTTTAGTATCGAAGTGGTGCTTTTCAAGCTCTTTGATACGATCAAGCACGTATATGACACAGAAAAAATAGCGCCAAACTTTCTTTACGGCAATTAAATGAACTATCACAAATTTTTGCATTATTTTAATAACTAGTTCCGAAAATGACCACGTAAAGCGCCAATCTAACATTTTATACTGATTTTTCGCGTGAATGGGATGTCATATACGTGGCTCAAGGTGTCATTCATGACTTACTTTGAAAAGGTTGTGCTGATTTTCAAATTTTTTTTTTTCATATTAATCTTAAAAGCCGCTTGCAGTGCCATCTGTCGGAGGCGAATCTTTGTATTTTATGATACTTTACCGATCTGAAAACTCAATAATGATATTGTCCTTGTAATTTTTTTCAGAAAAGCTTTAATACAGACAAAAATTTAGAAAAATATTTAGCAGCGCCATCTTGGGGGCTTTAAATTGAAACCCCTGATTGTCTTTTTTTGGATCTTCTTCCAATCAATTTACTCATCAATGTTTTTGTTCTTGAACATTTTTTCAGAGAAGTCTAAAAACTCTCCAAAAAATTATAACATTTTCTAGCAGCGCCATTTGGTGAGTTAGAAATGGAAAACCATCATATAAATTTGTGCTTTTCCTGATAGAACTTAGAAATTTAAATAGTTGTTGATCTTTTTTAAACCTCGAGCTATATTTTCATATATGGGTCAGACTTAGGCCAATAAGTGAAAGTGTTTCGGATTCAAAACAAAAAAAACAATTTTGCTCTGAAGAACGAATTGAGTGAGTCCGATAAAGCAAGCTTTTGGACGAAACGTTTTTTGAAAGGTTATTTTTTATTTAACCAATTTTTAGGCTTACTGTTAAGAAATCATCAAATGGAGCAGACTCACTTTAAAAGAACAGCTTTCAAAGACTGTTTTCTGGTCATCAATCATCCGTTATCACTCTCAGAGGGCCTCAAGCCCTTTAAACATCAAAAAACTCATAGATTGAAGATAGATTTTTCTTCCTTTCAATCATATCAACTCAAATAGATTTTCCCATCCCAGTAATGGCATCTCCCTTTTCCATTTATCACATTCCCTTACAAAATCCACTAATTTCAATAACAATACCAATTTATTCCTGATCCAACCTAATAGAAGTCCTTGATATATAAAGGAAAAAAATATTACATTCACGTATCCTCAATATAATTTAATGTAAAATATGCTGCGTACTGTTGAATTGGAGCGAATTATATACGTGAAACTTGATATGACTTAATGTTCTTGTTATTGTTAAAAAAAAAAATATGAAATAAAGAAGGGAAAAAAAACTTTCTACGAAGCCATTATAGACATATTTTTACAACAACAACAACAAAAAAAATACATCCATAAACATTGAAGAGATTGATGTTATAGTTTTGTTGTTAAAGAATCATAATAACACAACAACAACAACGAAAACATTACCATTAAAGATATTTGTTATGACTATTTTTCTATTATATTGCTTATATTTATTACATCGTTCAAACTATTTATTATAAATAAATAAATAAAAATAACAAAATAAACAGTCTGTTGCTTACAATAAAAAAGAAAAATAAATTGTTGCCTCTTGACATAAACTTGATTAAGAACAGTGAGAAATTACGTCATAAGTATTGATTTGAAAATTTTTTTTTCTGATTATTTTTCATTGAATTTCCCATTATTTTGGCTTTAAATTACAACTATTTACAGAAATTTTAAATTAAAATAAAAATTATACAACAACAATTAAATTTAAAGAAGATTTTTTGAAATTCAATCCTTAGGCAAGGCACTATCACTTTTGCCTCGATTATAAACCCGTGTGCCACCCAACATCCGATCAATTTTATCAATAAAACTTTGTTTCGATTTGCGTTTTGCAACCAAAATATCACGACACAAGTCAATAAATGCTTCGGAAACTGGCTGGACGTGTTCCGCTGCCGATATTTCATAGAATTTACAATCCGAATCTTTGGCGAAAATTTCCCCCTCATCTGTGCTGACTTGTCGCAAATGAACCATGTCAACTTTATTGCCGACTAACAGCACTGGTATGTCATTTTGAAGTGAATCTTTATATTTTCGGATGAAATTGAAAGAGTCACGATCTGTAATTGAATAGACGAGAAGAAGACCATCAGCCCATGTGACTGCTTCTTGATTTACTATTGACAGGTCGTAGCCAGTTCCCTTGAAATTAATTGTAAAAGATAATTTTAATTGAGTCATTTTAATTTAAATTTAATATTCACCTTTGGACACGTATCCCAAATTTCAAAGAGAATCGCTTCAGCATCCACCATTATCTCATACTTATGTCGATTTTCTATTTAAAATTTTTGGCAATTAATCATCAATTTAAATTTTCATTTCAAAATTACATCAATCACATACCTGTTTGATGGTCATATTCGCCAATGTAGCGTTTTGTTAAAAATCTGACAGTTAAAGCTGAAATTGAAATAAAAAAAAATGAAAATTAAATATTACATTTACTCAAGGTCTTTTGGAAATGAAATGAATTGAATTGAATCATAAATAAATAATGAAATATGGATTGTAGTAAAAAAAATTGTAGAAAATCGTCTGGAACGTCAATTTTCACACATAATCATATAAAATTCAAAGTAATAATAAAAAAAATTGATTTTTCCATTCCAGACGTGCCTTCTTTCAAATGTTTGTAAATAATAATTTTTTAATGTCCCTGCTATATTTAGCTAGTTTATCTTTTGTATATTTAATGATTTGGAAAGTGAATTACTTGAAATACGATTGATTTTACTTTAAGTTTGTGATTGAATTATGTGGGTTGTTTTAATGATGTTGATGAAATTACATTACATGGAATGGGATCAGAGGCGGACTGGTCCGTCAAAAGTCACCGGGCATTTTTCTGTGATATCGGCCCAAGAACGGAAATTTTTTTTGTCAAAAACTTCACAAAATATTTTTGTTTTATATATTTGTTCTATTCATATTCAGTTCTATTTAAACTAATGATTTAATTATATTAATACAAAATAATTCATATTTGTTGTAGAAGTGTTTTTTTTTTCAAATATAATATAACCCACTAACAGCCTCTCATAGAAATATTGAAAATAGAGCAAAATTTTTTTATAATATTTGTGAATTATGAAAATTTTGAGTTTCATACAATAAATTTACAGGAGAGCCGGTTGAAAGATTCGTATCGAAATACGTACAGAAAAATTGCATGACTTTCCATCTTATTTCTGCTAAGAATTTTCATATTTTAACCGAAAAAATAAAAATTACTGATCCGACATCTCTTAACGATATCTAATAATTTATTTACTTTTTCTTGAATATTTTAAGATAATTTATGATGTTAAAAAATTTTTACTAAAATCCGAACTTTATTAAATTTCATCTCATCTCAAGAGGTTATGTTTATAATTTCACGTAATTTCACCAAATCTTTCAACAGTGATTTCATAAGATTTTTGGAGAGTGCTCCATCTGAAAAATTTGTCATATTCCAACTGAATATTTCTGAATGATCAAAAGTTTTTTCTTAATATAATTAAATAGTGAAACATACAAAGTAAACTTTGGACATCTTGAAAGTTGAAGTTGATTTTAAAAACCTTTTTAATTGAAATAAAAAAAATTATTGTTCAATGTTAAAAATCGGGAATGGGGACATTGCATCAAAAATTTGGGTTGTCCCGCCAAAAAATGCGCAAATGGTATGCCTAAATAAACTGAATTTTCAATAATTCCTCTCTGTTTCTCAATTGTCGTATATCTAAATGCGGATCTGCGAATACTTGATATCAATATTCTTAAAGTTTTTTACTTTTCTAAATTTTTTCTCTCAAAATTCATCTCTTTTCTACATTTTAATATTTTAACACTTGGATCCCACCCAAAAACGCTTTTTGATTTGCCATAACTTTTTTATACGAATACTTAGAAACTTGAAATTTTATGACTTTGTTAACACGATACCAATGTTTGATTTCATGTAAAATGTTTTTAAAAAATTTGATCCCGGAAAGCTTAAAAATACAAACTTACAATCTACGTTGAAAACGCCCGCAGACCACTCCGCATAAAATGCATTGACTAAAAGAATGTCCAAATGCTCGAAAAATTAACTGTAAATGTGATAAAAATTTCCTTCATTAAATGTCCTGTAAGCGTCAATGAAAGATCTCCGTCTGCGGACCAAGTCACTTTCAACTGCGGGGCGTTTTCAGCTTTGAGTGTACGTAAAAGTTCCTTGGGTTGGATTCAAACCAAGTAAAGAAAAAAACACAACACATAGCATTTTTAAACGATTTTGGACCTTTTTTACGATTTATCATGAATTTTTTAATTGTATCACTTGTAATTTTATAACAAAAGAATTTCTTTTAACAAAATATCGCGATAAATAATAGAATTACTCAATTTCCAATCTAAGTACTATAGTGCTGTAAATAAAAATAATAACATTTAAGAAATTTAAAAAAAATATTTGAAAAAATCGAACATTTTGGGCTTTTGACCATTTTCAGGCTCTCGAGCCCAATCCCTGAGCCTAATCTCAGAGCTATTAAGTTAAAATTCATTTTAGTAAACTTCTCCACCCAACAAAACAAATTATAAATATTTTTAAAATTTTAACCGTTTTTAACGGTTTTTCAGGCTTTGGAGGCTCTGGAGCCCAAACTATGAGCCCAATCTTAAAACTAATGAGTTTAAAATCATCCTTAAGACCTCCTCTATCTAATAAAAAAAAACCGGACCTCGCTCCGATAGACCATTCCGGAGTTATGGCCGGAACGGACAACCGGACAAACAGAGTGACGACGGACAAACCGTCTGTAATAGTGCATTTTTTCTTACGAAATGCACTGAAAAATTGATGTGATTATAATTCAAGCGGCCTATTAGTAATTAGTAAATTTATAAAAATTGTCCATATTATTAATAAATATCAGAGCGGCCCACCAGACATTTTTCCCGATGCTGCACCCGATCCACTTCTACAAACGGCCTTTATTTTATATTTTAATTAGTAAATTTATAAAAATTTTGAAAATTGTCCATATTATTAATAAATATCAGAGCGGCCCACCAGACATTTTTCCCGATGCTCCACCCGATCCACTTCTACAAACGGCCTTTATTTTATATTTTAATTAGTAAATTTATAAAAATTTTGAAAATTGTCCATATTATTAATAAATATCAGAGCGGCCCACCAGACATTTTTCCCGATGCTGCACCCGATCCACTTCTACAAACGGCCTTTATTTTATATTTTAATTAGTAAATTTATAAAAATTTTGAAAATTGTCCATATTATTAATAAATATCAGAGCGGCCCACCGGGCATTTGCCCGGATGCCCGGTGGCCCAGTCCGCTTCTGAATGGGATAATAATTGATGACTTTGAATAACAGGCGCCACCTTATCAAGTATTGAATTCAAATTGAGTGGCTGGAAGAAGAGAAATTCATTTGAGATCGAACCGCCAACCTTATGAGTGAGATCCAAAAATTTAAACCCATATTAGAATACTCTGAATACCAACCAGATCTTCTAGTGAAAACTACAGCGTACTTCGATAACTAGAACAACGAATCTTCGAAATCAAGAAGCCGTAATACGTGAACAAGACACTGTTTGCTCAATAGCATCTAGAATTCTCGAGCGTATGTTTTCGATCCTCCAGCTTTGGATGGCATATTGATAACCAATAAGACTGATATTTTCACTCGATAGCGTGAATATTATGAAGCACTGATGAAAGAAATTCTGGAGCTGAAATCCTTTCCACATGAATTCGGATACTGCAACCTCTCGCCTATCTTACAGGCTAGGGATTACAGACGCAATCAACATCTCAAAAATAAAAAAGCTATTGGACTTGATGGTGCCGAAGCTGAGTTTTTGGAGAGTATTAAGAGCAAAAAGTTGATTAGTGCTATGCATTTCATGGTCCTAAGAGTCAGGAAATAGCAGAACTGAAACTCTTCCGAGCCAAAAATTATCCAAAGTCATAATGACTGAAATGGATGCACCCCTGGAATTTTACAAGAATCTTACCGCGATTTCAATGAGTTCTATTCCAGATCAAATCTTTAACGTTTATTTAATACTGCTGAAAAAGCAGAGGGTCTTAAGTCCAGAGTTATCACCTCTTGATTGATTTCAAATCAACCTACTACGAGATCAAACGTAGTAGGCTGTTTTTGTTATTGAGAAAGATGATTTTTGAGCTTTAGCTTAAACGACTAGTGGCCATGACATCCACTATTCACTTAAAATAGGAGGCCAAGTATCTGACGTACTTACTTTACGCCTTGTCCTTCCTCAGGGATTCCAGACTGTGCTCATGTTGAGCAAAGGCGATTTACAAAGTTTCTCCATATAGAACGTCGGATTGCGATTTTTTTCAGTTCCCCCAGGTTGTTAAATTGTGTCTCATTTGTCTCTCTGACCGAGTTGGTACCAGAAAGTGTGGAGCGTCGCCAGGTGTTCCTTGGTCGACCTTTTCTACGACTACCTTGTGGATTGTTTACAAGTGCCTGTTGGCAAACTTCTGAAGGGTCTTTTTGTAAAGTGTGCCCAATATAACCAAATTTTCTTTTACGTATCTCCATATTTAAGTTTTGAATCTCGGCTTTTCTCAGCAGTTCCTCATTCGAAATTCTATTCGGCCAGAAGATACGTAGAATTCGTCCAAGACAGCGGTTGAGAAATACTTGCAGCCTTCTCTTAATGTCCTCTGTAACCAACAAGGTCTCAAAACCATACCAAAGGACAGAGAGTACGCACGATTAAAGATGTTAAGTTTTACCAGTTTGCTATAGACTAAAGAGCACCGCCAAGTATCTGATGTGCAAAAGAAATTGGGTCAGTTCAAAATTCTTTGATTTGCTGATGACCTCTTATTATATCGAAGATGGCAGTGATTTTCAGCGAAACTTCAATTTCACGTCATTTAGCTCTTGACTTAAACTCGATTTCACCTACACTGTCAGTTAAAAATTGCACGAAAACTTTTTTGTGCTACACTCAGACTTCACAATTGACTAAAATACTAGAGTTTTCAAGAAATTTGATAGAACACTGAAATGTGAAAGCGCTTGATAAACGCCCTTTAAGCGTCACACTACAAATCCCGTTTTCCGAGTCATCTTCTGTGGAAATTTTCATCTCTCTGTGTAAAAGTGCGCTTGAATTTTAACTCTAACGATTACACATTAACTTTTTGCGTATCTGTTTATTTATTTATCAATGTATTTCAATACAGTCTGCGAACAGACTTTGAACATTTTTTTTTTCATCTATAATTTTTTACTCACCTGATTTTCCCACACCACAGCTGCCTGTAAATAAAAAATAATTTATCATTTTAAAATTTTACAAAAAAAAAGAATCTTTTACACTTTCAAAATTTAATTCAATTTAAAATTCAGCCAACAAAAAAAATTAATAACAAACAAATAAATAACAATTATTTATTATTTACCAACAACTGCTATCTTTATCTCAGATAAATATGATTTTTTTCTACGAATTCCTTTACTTGCCATTTTCAATTTCTACTAATTTTAATTAATTAATGATAAATTCACTTTAAAATCCTTCAAATCTTAAAAAAAATCATAAATTTCAAACAAAAAAAAAATAAAATTGATTAAATTTTCATACAAGAAAACTCTTGTTATTGCACTTGTTTGATCAAAACACAAGTTTTTACTAAAAAACTTAAAATAATATACATGTAAAAATAGAAAATGAATGGAATTTAAATTTAAAATTAGCTGTATATTGAACGTGTAAATGTTGAATTTTAAGGCCATGTGTGAAAATTCATTCTCATTTGAAGAGCAATAATTTGAGTAAATTTTTGAATTTTCTCAATTATTATCAGTGTAATTTTAATTTGTTTGAATATTTTTATTAAAATTTAAATTCTATCTCAGAATAATTGTTCTTAAAATGAGAAGCGGTCTGAAATGAATGAAAATTTTGTTTATTGTATTTAAGTGAGTATATTCTTTCCTTTACTTTAACGTGAAAATGCTCAAATAAATAAGAATTTGTAATGATTTTAAATGAATTATTCAATCACGTGAAGTGATGAGTGAAAAATGTAAACGTTGAACGGGTTAAGACGCATTTTTTGTTGAGAATTTACCGTGAATTTTATGATAATGATTTGTTTGATTTTTAGCGCTTTCTCGTTGAATGCAAAAAAAATGTGAGTATTGTGGGCGCTCATGTCGGTCGTCTGTCCGTCTGGTTTAAAATCAAAATGGCCGAATTTTCAATATTGTGGAATCCGTGATTTACGTAAAAATACGTGGTTTGTAAAAAAACACGTGAATTGTAAAAAACTATGAAAAACCACAAAATGGCCGACTTTTTTTCAAAATTTTTGCGGAATTTTGAAAAATGGCGGAAATTGAAACAAATCTAAATCTCCTGCAAAACAAGTCTTAATAAAATCTTGAATAAATAAAAGAAAATTTAATCATCTTACATGCTTGACATTCTCACAACAACAAAAAATACAAAACATTGCAACACGAGTTGAATGTTTATTATTACTTCCTTTTATGTTTCTCTTGTTTCTCATTTACTTGTGCTTTCATACTTTCCTTTTCATTTTCAGTATTTTTTCTTGTTGTTGTTGTTATTTTGACCCTTAGCTATTTACAATTATTACATTTTACTTCATGATAATATTCATTGAAATTAGTACGTGACGACATTTCATTTGAATAAAAGAAAAAAAAAGGAAATTTGTACAGTAAAAGGGTTCTCTTGCGTATTAATTTATTAATATTCTGCGACCATTTCAGAAATCTGTTGATTTCGTCAAATAAGAACAAAAAAGAAAAAAATCTGAGTAAATTTTCTTTTTTGATCCATTGTGAATTATTTTGTTAATACGATTGCTTTGATTAGTATCCTGATAAAATTTAGGGGGAATTTATATATTAAATATTGGAAAGGCAAAGTGGATTAAAATGAAAAACAGATTTATGATTTACTTCCCTGTTGAAATGAATTTACATGGAAACCATGTGTGACAAGACCTTAAATATGCACATTTTCAATACTTCTTAATTAATCCAGTGATTTATTTAAGCAAAAAATATTTACTTATTTGCTTACTTACTTTAAATGGAAAATTTATCGATTGAACAGTTGTTAATTTATTACATGAAACTTTTTGGACTGTGAAATTTCAGACAATTTCAATAAGAGTGAGTATGGAGTGCAGTAAAAAAAACTTTTTGGGACAGGAAGGAAGGTGGAAAGTCCAGTTATTAATGCATTCGTCTATCATGTCATTGGCTTGAGTTCGAATCCGATTAGCTTCAAAAATTTGTGAACTCAATTGTGGTTTTGTTAAATTAGACAATTATTCAGGCCTGATTAGGATGCGGCCGCTCTCAAATGACAGCATAATAGTTAAAGTTCCCCCTGAGTCTTTGGCTAAAGGTTTGAAAACTACTTTTGAAATAGTATGACACAATAGAGCTTTTTTGGAGCCTTCTAAACCCTATCCTACACTAAGCTCTCAGGGAACTTAACACGAACCGTTGAGCGAATATTTAGATCAGATCAATCCAGTAAACATCTCGCAAATTATCACACAGTGTTTGACGATTCATTCCGCTTATGAGGTATCTCCTACCTGCCGGATTAAATTTTTATTTAAAAATGTATCTTTAGCGCATTTTTCGTCTGGTGAAATTTTCAAATCTCCCAAAAATTGCAGTATTTTCCTAAGCCTAGGAAACTTCAATAATCACGAGTCGTGATTCACGACAAATCGCATAAGCTTCACATGCCACAGAGTTTTCATAAAAGGCGTACCTTACAATTCTGGGAATTTTCAATAATCTAGAATATGAAAATTTAAGAAATCGTGGATTTATCAAAACTCGCGAAGCATCGAGGAAGTTACTTGTTTTCAACGTTACTTGAAAGCTTCGTGTTTTTTTTTTAAATTTGGCATTTTCTGAAATTTGCCGATGAAAATACATTTGAAAATCAAAAAATTCAACTTTCTAAACAAAGCACCACGTATTGAATCGCTAAGTACTGCATGCATTTTTTTAAGGTGTTAGTCTTTCATGTAGAAGAAAAAAAACCAAGAATAAATTAAACAAATGGTGTTTTTTTCTTTAAGCTCACTTCTTTTTTTTCTGTTTAAAACCAAAGATTGTAATTTACAAAATTCGTTACACTTCTTTTTTTTCAAAATATAAAAAAATTATCCTATTATCTACACTTTTAACCCATTTAACATTCCTCTAGGGTATGTTTAAGCCATTTCGTAAAATATATTTTGAGGCAAAGAACCTTTAGAAAAAAAAAATAAATAACAAAATATGACTAAACTACCAAAAACTTTTACTTTTATTCATAATATTTTCCAAAAAAATAAAAAAAAAATACCCGTAAGAGTTTGAACTGAAACATTTCCATTGTATTTGATGACTATCATTAAGTAATTCTTTTCCTTTTGTTGTTGTTGTACTATTTTTTAAATTTTGCGGAAAAAAATATGAAAAGACCAAATAAAAATAATAAAAAAAAATACAAAGGACACATGAATGAATGAATGAATGAAAACATAAAAATAAAAAAAGAACATCCAAATCTGAGATAAGTTAATTTAGTTTGGTCCTTTTTTTATTACGATATTTTTTTATGTGGGTGTAATAAGAGGTGATTTTTTAACTTGTTAAGTTATTACACTTTTTTATGACATTGCAAAATTTAAACTTTATTTCCTACAGTCACTTCTTTTTCCTGCTAATTTTATAATTGATTCAATTTTTCAGTTAAAAAAAAAATAATTTTCAATTTTAATTTCAAAATTTTATGTCTCTCGAGACACGTGTGTTGCATACATAAAATCAAAATTATTATTATTATTTTAATTTTTCACTTACACTCACTCACTCATGTCATTGCGTGATATTCTTCCTGCATCAGGTACTAAAATAATTTATATTAAAATTTTTGTGAAACAAAGTAATTTTAAAGTTATTATTATTATTTTATACACATTTAATAATGTTATGCAAATATAAACACTTTTACATACACACACACACACACGTGCCAACTCATTTTAGATCTGTGACTGGTTATTAAATAAACACATAACTACCGTTTATTATGTCATTTTATGTGCGTGCTATTTATGATTATTTTAATATTTTATCTGTTTCACGTGAAAGCAGAGAATATTATGAGATATAATTATGAGTTTTTCCGCGACTGTTTTCTTCATTCGGGGAATTAGATGATAATAAAATGATTAAAAAAGTGAATTTTAGATTAGGAAATTGAGATGATGTATTTAAATAGTGGTGTGTGGATTGTGGTGATATTTTTTCGATATGAACGAGGTTACTGCGGCATCTGTTAAAGAACTCAAAACATTTCGATGAACTCAAATCGTGAGAACAGCGTCATCTTTTAATGAACTCAAATCCTGACAGCAGCGTCATTCTTTTGATAAGCTCAAATCTTGACAACAGCGTCATATTTCGATGAACTCAAATCCCGAAAACAGCGTCATCTTTTGATGAACTCGAATCTTGACAACAGCGTCATCCTTCGATGAACTCGAATCCTGAAAACAGCGTCATCTTTCGATGAACTCGAATCCTGAAAACAGCGTCATGTTTCGATGAACTTAAAATTTAACAATAGCGTCATCTTTCGACGAACTCAAATCCTGAAAACAGCGTCATCTTTCGACGAACTCAAATCTTTACAATAGCGTCATATTTCGATGAACTCGAATCCTGAAAACAGCGTCATCTTTCAATGAACTTAAAACCTGACAACAGCGTCATCTTTCGATGAACTCAAATCTTTACAACAGCGTCATCTTTCGATGAACTCAAATCCTTACAACAGCGTCAATTTTCGATGAACTCAAATCCTGATAACAGCGTCATATTTCGATGAACTTAAAATCTGACAACAGCGTCATCTTTCGATAAACCCGAATCCTGAGAATAGTGTCGTCGTTCGATGAACTCAAATCCTGAGAACAGCGTCAACTCTCTCCATTAACTCAAATCCTGAGTACAGCACCATGGACACACGAACTTATAATAGTACCAGGCATATGTGAATATGTCTAAAACGTCTTCTATCTCTGAATAACTAAAAATTCAAAAATAAAAAGTCGTTAAAAATATTTGGAGCAGTTTACTTTAAAAAGAATATTTAGGTGTAAAACTCATCTAAACGCTTAAATTTATTTTCATTGTAAAAGTCGTGCCTCTCATAAATTTCTCACGAATACACGAAATTCCTCATCCTTCACTTTTTTGTTTGTATACAAAACAGCACAATGTTCAATTTTTTATTATATCAAAAAATAATCATAAAAAGCAATTTATTTACTTTTCGACATTTAAAAGCAACCCTTTCATTCAATAAACCAAAATAAAAAAAACGCACACACACACACATAAATATTAAAGCTGAACAACAAAACAATCAACATTGCATGACTTAAATTTTGATTATACACATTTTAAACATAGTTCTTTCATGTTACTCGCATCCAAAAAATGAAATAATAATAATAATCATAATCGTATTATAATAACAATAAAAATCAATTCATATCACCCAAAATATAACAATAATAAAAAAAACCTTATTTTTTTCCTACTTTTGAATTATGTGTCACGTAAAATGTCAGTTGGATAAAATGTTATTAAATTATTATTATGTTGTGCGTGGATACAGATCCCTTATTTATTTTCACTCTCATTTGTTTTTTTTTCTACTTTGAAATGAAATTTACTACAATGTTTTAATAATAATAATCATCATCATCGGTAATGAATTGCACGACCAATTCACATTTAAATGTCGACATGACTGAACAATAATAAAATGCCTAATGATTTATGTTGCTACACGCACACACACACATTATTATTAGAATTTTTTATAACATACGAAATTTAATGTTTTTTTACTTGGAATCAACAAATTCAACAATTTTTAGGCAGTGTTACAACTTGACATGATTAAAATCTGATTTTACTTTTTTCAAGGGATTCAAAACAATTATTGTTAAGTCCTTGTGCGTTTTTATAACACTTTGATACAATGTATTAGTTACTGTGTGTGTGTGTGTGTAGGTTTTTCTTCAAATGAATTGCACGTGTTGCGTGTTCAAGTGGGGATTATTACACTTACTTTGTCACTTTTTTTCAGTTAGTTAGTTAGTTTGTTACTTTGAAAAATAATAAAAAAAAAAATTAATAATGTTAAACGTGTTTCTATGGGTTATTTTTCAGGTAAATGTACGTTAAAGAGTATCATGCATAAAATTTTCAAGATCTGAGTCAGCAAAATACTTTTAAATTATTTGAAGTGTCTTATTTACTTGAATGCATTTCCCTCGTCTTTTGAAGTGCATTTGATATGAAGAGCTCGGAAGTTCATTTTCTACGAAAAAACTATGAAACACAATTCATATCAAAATTTAATCAGAATATTTCTTTAAATTTAAATATCATCAAAAATAATTTTCAAATTTACTTTAAACACTCACAATAACAAACTTTTTATAAAATTTTATATAAAAAAAAAAAATATATCAGACAGGTGTTAATATAAACCATTTGTATACATTTAGTTATCGATCAAACAAAAAATTCACTTGTATTGACTTCAATTTTCAAAAAAAAATAAAAAAAAAAGTTCTTACATTTAAGTACAACATTGTATAATACAGTTAATATTATTATATCAAATCAAATAAAAATGAAAGTAAAAAAAAACCTTCAAATAATATAATGCGATAAATGTATTTTATTTTTAGTGAATTTCATGGTAAAAATGCGCTTTTATGAACGGTTTATCGTCTGTTATTCTGTTACTGCTTTCTTGCGGTATCGATAAATCACAAATGATTCATTGTGGCAATGTTTGAAGTTGGTGAAACGAAATGACAAGGATTTTTCATCGTTGGTCATGAACTATTCTAAGGGGGCGAAAAACTTACACAGTTAGTAGAAAACTCACATCCGGCACTATTTTTTTTTCAAAAATGTATTACGATCTACCACAACGATGTTGGTCCCAATGCAGCAACTTGCTGGTGCAGGGCATTTCAAAGTGGCTGCAAAAAAGATAATAAGCAAATCAACTTATTCTAATATTAATTTGGAAGCATCCTCTGTGCTACGATCAACCAGACATACAGGACCGTATCGGCTACCGAAAGTGAAAAAAGAGGCTGGTAAAAGAAAATTCGAATACACAGCAAAATCAATGGCCAACCATTTCCCGACAATAATTGATCCAAGAATATTGGTAACCAAATTCAAACAATTCTGTACAATCTCTTTTTGAAACGTCTTATTTTTGACATACACCATTAAGATGGTTGGGTGTCTTTAGAACGGAGCGTAGAATTTCAACGTTCTAGATCCTGAGGTCCAGTCACCTTGTAAGATCACTCTTACAATTTTTCGTTGTGTTTTCATGCGATACTAATCCAACCTTTAGAAAAATTACAGTTCCAGCTCTATTTGGTTTTTTTTCTATCTGCTCTGAAAACCTAATCCGTGACATCCACTACATAAAGCTTAACCAATGGACTATAGAAGCAGATAGATTTGCGGCACCTGGTTTACTAACTGTATAAAGATGGCATGGGAATTGTGGTCCAAAGTTTGGATTCTTAAGATTACTGTCTTACTAACAGTGTTGAAACTTCTTATTAAGTAAAAATAGTTTCTAAAAATTTATAAGGCGACACCTTACATAAGATTCACTTAAAATTTCAACCTTATCTATTTTTTGATGTTTCAGCATTTGTATTCATCGTATCGACCTTAATCGAAAAAGCCGCCCAGATATATTTATTTTTCAGCAATTTGCATACTTGTTGCCTTAAAATACTGGAAAGCAAGGTACAGCCAAATGAGAAATTCATATAAGGCGTCGCTTTTTAAGTTGTCAGGAAATTTCAGCAGCGTATCATAATATGGTTAGGACATGGACGTGTTTGAGCAACTTTCTAAAGTTTCAATACTTAGAAATTTTTTAAAAAAGGGTTTTGTTTTTAAAAATCTTTCCATAACTGAGTCATATCGAAATGCACTTATCCATATTGCTCAGTAACTCAAACGCCTTATTAATTTTTGTATTTTACTTTCGTAAGTAAATTCACATTACAATCGGTGTGTGTTGTAACAAGTTTTTTTTTTATTTATATATATGTAAAATGTATGTAATATTATAATTATTATGAATATTTTCACCTTTTTTCCAACTGTTGCGTTACATTTATTTTCATTCACATATACCTTGGAAAATTTAACCGGCTTATATGTGAATGTGAATAATGATGTTTGTGTATGAGATATGCGTGTTTTGATGTAATTAGTGAAAAAAAGAGAATTTTTTTTTGTTTTAATATTTTATTGTTACTTCCTTTTTTTGATGCATATTCAGTCAAAGTTCGTATGTGTATGTGTGTACGTTACAGACACAATTTAAACGAGGGTGTAAATAAAATCAGGAAAAATTTTTTTATTTTTTTATTTTATTACATTTTATATTTTTTTTTTTCTCTGCACAAAGCTTTTTAACATGAGTATACACAAATATAAAGTCATTAATCACGCAAGTAAAACATTAGTAATTAGCATACATGTTGGTGAAATAATTGTTAAAATAAAAAAAATTTCCAAAAAAAAATAAAAATTAACATACACATTTTGACAATGAGTGTCAATAGGAGGTCAAATTGCTATTAATTAAGATTCTAATTGATTTACATAAAAATTTACACCAATTTTCACAAATTATGAAGTGAATTGAGAATTTTTCTTGTTTTCACTTGTTACTTTAAGTGTAAATTAAACATTTTAACATAAAATGCAATTGAAACACTACAAAAATAAAAGTTTTCTGTAGTTTTACATTCAATTCAAGTTAAATTTTAATTTTAAAGCACACAAGCAATACTAAAAAACACATTTTAACAGATATCTGTTGAAAAACTTTTACTTTACAATTATTTGCACAATTTTCATTCACTTCACTTTTTTTTGATACATTTTTTTCTATTTATGTTCAAATGTTACTTTTCAAATATTTCCTTGTCTGTATTTCGTTTCAATGATGATTCGTTTTAATAATCATGATAATTTTAATGCTAAAATTGTGTAAAAACTGATTATTTTGATTCTTTTTTTGTTATCAAAATTAAAGTAATGTGATTGTTTTACCATGATAAGTGTTGTTAGTTTTACATGTTTAACACAAAATCAGCATTTTCAAGACCACGTAATAAAATTAATGAAAGTTTTTTTTTTATTTGATTATTTTAAATGAAATAATTGTGAGGTAGTTTTATGTTGTTGATAAGATATTCAAAGATAAGATTTTGTTTAATTTTTTTGAATTAAAAGTAAATTTAAAGGAACTTTTTTTAAGTGCTATTTAATTTGGTTTAAATTTTAGGTAAAAGTGACCTGAAGCAAAGTTGTAGAGAATAATTCAAGCTGCAACTTTGCTGAACTGACCGAGTCGATATTTCAAATATTAACCCAGATAAGGCGGCATACTTTTCGACTTTTTATAAAAAACTTCAATTTTGAAATATAAAATTATTTTCTTCTTCTAAATTTTTATGTTAATTTCATAAAAAACATTTTAAGAACGCTTTTGGACAGTTTCCGATACTGTTCATTTGTCCAAAATATGATTTTAAACGAATTTAAGTCAAACTTGCTTGGCCTTCTGTTAGGACTGTAGCCTAATCTGGGTTAAGAAGCTTTTTTTTACAGTTTTTGGGTTTTTGAATAAAAAAAACATATTTTCATACATTTTAACTAAAATTAACCTGATTCAAAGTTGTAGAGAATATTTTAAACTGTAACTGACCAAGACGAAATTCCATAAATTAAGAGGTTAAACTGAAAAATGAGCTCCAATTCGTATATTTTGCGATTTTTCACATTTTAATATATAGAATATAGACTTGGTCAGTTCAGCAAAGTTAGAGCTTGAAATATTTCCTACAACTTTGCTTCAAGTCACTTTTACCTAAAACTTACAAAAACGTGATATTTTTTCTCAAAACCAAAAAATTGAGTAAATTTAGTAGTATTTTTTTATCAATTTTCATGTCTCGCACCATGTCTCGCGCTGTGTCTCGATATGCGAGACATGACATTTTATAGTGTATAAAACTCTTATTCCAAGTCAAAACTTGCAAGATCTCAAATAGTCAGTTTTAGATTAACAAGGAGGCCTAAGTTGCCTCGTACAAATGGACCTACATATCGAGACACGATGTTCTGCCAGTCAGGATTACTTCAATTTAAAGGTGTGCTTGCACGATAAGTCAAGTACGTGCAAGGCTCGAGAACTACACTAAGCACAATTGAGGCTTCAGTAGGAAAAATTGCTCACCCCCTGAAGCTATCTAAAGTCACGAAAAACAAGTATTCGGTCTATTACAGTGATGTATTGTCCAAAGTGAGGGCTCGAACTGCACTGCGATACTCAAAAACTAGAGAAAAAGGATCATAAGAGTCCAAAATGCAGTTGACAGACGCAGGACAAAGCCATGTATCGATTTTGCTTTAGACATACTCTACGAAACATCGAATCATTTGAATCAAAATTCTATTTAAGACCCTTCTCACATCTATTGTTTCTTCTTTAGACTGAGTACGGCCCCGAGAAAAAAAGTTGAATGAGCCCGTAAAAGAATTTCAGGGCTTTTACATTGTTTTATTTTCCATATCATAATTGTACCGTCTGCTGTAAAATAATTGTCATTTAGATCAACAGGTACGAAACCGATATGACTCATCGCTGTAAGATTAACACAAATTTGAGTTATATTATTCATATAAATGCAACCCGATGAAAAACATCATTCAGTTGTTTCTTGGATTTGACCTTGTAAACACCTTAACTTATAACTTAAGATTTTTTAAATCATTATTTAAAAATCGGATTATCTTCATAAAATAATTTTCGAGGTCTTCATACCATTACAAAAGGTTGATTTTGCATTTGTAGATGTTTAATCAGTTTCAAATTTTTTTTATTAAGTTATTTGACATTTAGAGACATTCTTTCAATTAACGAATTTACAAAGACCAAAACGACTCTAATAAAACAGGAAAACACTTTCGCATTTTGGTTTTGTTGATAAGAATAAACTTTCCAATCTTATCGACATGAAATTTAACAAGATAATTCATGAAACTTTCGTATAAATAACATAAAATTCAATGTAATTTAGGTTAGTTCTTTGTTTAACGCCATTCTAAACGGAACACTCTAAATCATCATGAAAGGTAAAGGTTTTATATTTTTTATTGTAAAATCATTTTTTAAAAAATTAATTAAATTTCACAGTTTTCATTGCAATTTTCGGAATCATTTCAAGCTTGGCATTCTTCGTGTCTGCCGAAAGTATTCCCAACCATCCAGGATGCCCAATTTACAAGCCAGGTGATGACGTTTATTTGATGGAACACCCAACTGATTGCACAAAATTCTACCTTTGCGCTGATAAGCAAGAAGCCATTGAACTTTCATGCCAACCTGGATTGGAATTCAATCCTGAATTGAGAGTTTGTGATTATCCAACTGGAAAATGCAATAAATAAATTAAAAAAACTACAGCGACAGATTAACATGAAACAACCGAAGAAATCTGAATTAGAATCACATTTTTTTTTTATTATTTTTGTGTGTGTAAAGGAATTATATTGATATAAAATTGTACTTGAATTTGAATTTGAGCAGTAAAACTTGATAACATTAAATTGTGCGTTTTATTTAATCATGTCTTGCCTACGTTTTATTTGATGTATATGATTTATTTTATTTTATGCTTGTTGCTTCTTTTCCTTAGATTTTACGGTTAAATTAATGTGTTTTTCATCATGACGACAAACTATTCTATCATATAAACCCATGAACAAAAGAGGAAAAGTCATAAAATAAAATTCATATAAAATTTTTGTATACACACACACAAACACACTCTTTTTTTGGTTACAAAACTACATTACTTTGGTCAGTTTGTCTCTCTCTTCCCATTTAAACATGAATCACATTCATCATTTATGAGTATCTCAAGGGATGATCTTACGTTTTTTTTTTCTCTTTTTTGATGAAATCATTTATTAAAATGGTTTCAATCTAAAAATAAGAGTCAGAGATTGAGGTTGATTATGATGTAAATGTTTGTATGAGGCAGGTTAAAGTGTGTAATTTACTTTTATGAATTTAATATGAGATAGAATAAGCTTGAAAGGTGAAAAATTGTATCATTTATTGTGGTGCACACTAAAAGTAGTTAAATATGATGATATTTTATTCCATTAACAAAAGAGTTGAAATATTTAAGATGAAACGAGCTCATATATAAATTGGTAAATTTTAAACTAACTGAGGTTACATTCAGAGCCGTTTAAGAAATAATTTGAATTTACGGTTTACATTTCGATAAAACTGGACTGCGGTTAATTTTTTGACATGCTTGACAAAACTGAGCTCAGGTTTATATTTTTGATAGAAGTGAGCTAACGTTTACAATTTTTATTGAACCATGCTGAGCTTTACATTTTAGATAGAACTGAGCTAAGGTATACATTTTTGATAGAACTGAGCTAACGTTTACAATTTTTATTGAACCATGCTGAGGTTTACATTTTTGATAGAAGTGAGCTAACGTTTACAATTTTTATTGAACCATGCTGAGGTTTACATTTTAGATAGAACTGAGCTAAGGTTTACATTTTTGATAGAACTAAGCTGAGCTTTACATTTTTGATACAACTGAGCTAAGGTTTACATTACTGATAGAGCTTTGCTTTGGATTCTATTTTTAGTTATATTCTCTTTCAAATGAAAAAAAATATAAATTGTAATAAGTAAATAATATCTCTGTACCTTTAAATATAATTTCACACAACATTTCTAACAGAGTCATTTTTCTCTTAAATTTATTTTCAGGTGTTGTAATAACACAAGACACAAGCAACAGTTCTCGCAATGGCAGTAAATATGAGATAAATAATAAAAGCCCCAGTCGTATAATTGCTGGTGAAAAGGTACAAATACCTGTTTTAGGGGGACAAGTGGTATTTTATACGCAAGATCAACAACATTCACAACAACAACAGCAACAACAAAACGAAGTAATAATAAAAAGTAACAGTAATAATATTAATAGTAATAAAGAGCAAAATAAATTATTACGTGATGATGCTATAATAAAATCGTATTCTCCTGCTATAATGAGTACTGGATCTTCTTCTTTATCGTCATCGTCATCCTCGACAAGTGTAACACATACAAGAACAGCACCAACAGAAGCAGCAACAACAACAGGTGGTAATAATAATCATCAAAATTATTCTGAACAACAAAAACCATTTGAAATAATGAATAATGAAACTAATCCAATATTTAAAGACCGAAGTATAGAAGAAACTGAGGCAGCCCATGATTTATTATCATTATCACAAAGTTTACCACCAATGGCAGCACCATGTGTCGTTACAATATTACATCCAAATATTTGCGATTCACAACAAACACAAAAACAACAAACAATGTTCCACCAGCAAAATACCAATAATAATAATAACAACAACAACAACAATATCCAGACAGATTATGTAAAAATTAATAACAATAAATTTAATGCACCACAAAATGGTAAAAGTACTAATTTAATTGAGATTCAATGTAGGCGTAATCAATCGCCTGTATCGATGTTAGTACCATGTTATGAAATTACAACAACAACTACAACGAATATTTTGCCTCTTACACCACCAACTTCAGAACACAGTTCAGATGCCGAGCTTGGTGCTAGTGGTGGTGGTAATATCTCAAATACAAATTCTTCTTCCATGAACCATAATAATTTCAATTCTCAGAATCCTGATAAGAGAAAATTCACTTTTCAAACAAATCATTCTTCAAATGATAAAAAGAGACAAAGTTACAAAGTCGCTGATTTGGCAAAAGGTAAAAAATCAGCAATAATTGAAGGTAATAAAAAAGCTGCTGAACTCTATACTTATGATGATCTTATGTCAAGTGATGGTAGATCTAAGAATAAGAAGAAAAAATCGAATTCTGATACAGAAAATCAGGATTTAAGTGAAGAGAAACAACAACAAGATACAAAGAAATTGTCTGCCACCACTTTAAGCACCAATAATAATTCTAGTCTAAGCAATAATAGTAATAAATCAAATAACCAGAAAACAAGCAGTAATAACAACAAAGGTAAATACAAGTGCCCTGAGTGTGGTAAACAATATGCCACATCCAGTAATTTATCCAGACATAAGCAAACACATCGTAGCCTTGATTCAAATTCAGCCAAAAAGTGCAATGTTTGCAATAAAGCATATGTCTCAATGCCGGCACTTGCAATGCATTTACTTACCCATAAACTTTCACACAGTTGTGGCATTTGTGGTAAACTCTTTTCACGTCCATGGCTGTTGCAGGGTCACTTACGTTCACATACTGGTGAAAAACCCTATGGATGTGGTCATTGTGGCAAAGCATTTGCCGATCGAAGCAATTTACGGGCACACATGCAAACCCACTCAACTGACAAGAACTTTGAATGTCCAAGATGTCACAAAATGTTTGCACTTAAATCATATCTCAACAAACATCTGGAATCAGCTTGTCTCAAGGAAAACAATGATAATAATAGTCGGGATGTGGTACGATATGAAACTTATGACAGCAATCAGTCAACCCTCGAAATTGACTTGAACTCAAATCGAGAGGATGACAGTGGTGATGATGAATACATAATTGTCGCTTGAATATTTAACTTACTAAATAAATCTAGTCAAAATAAAAATCACTTTAAATGTAGAAGACTGTAGCTCACTTTTGAATCTAGTCAACATTATTATTATATACAATATAATTTAATTTAAATATCAAATAAAGCTTCTTAATTTTAAAGGCTTCTATTAAATGGTCATTCCATTTTGAATTGATATTAAAATGTTAATTGTGGAATTTTAGCACGCTTTCCAAAAAAAAATTTAGCCATTGTAAAAGCAAAATTTGAATATTAAAAAAATGCAACGAATATTGACGAAAGAAAAAAATTACAAAATATTTAAGTAGAAATTTCTTTAAATTTTTAAAGAACAATTAAAATCCATTCAAATGAATCCAAATTTTATCAACTAGTCATAAATATTATAAAATATTGCATTAAATTGTAGTGATAGCAAAAAAAAACATAGTAATAATTAGTTGAAACACAAGTTTTTTAAAATATTTTAAAAAATATTGTAATAGAAGATTTAAACGTAATATTTTTGAAATATTTTTTTTTAACAAAATCGCGTTTTTTGAAGTAATTATATAAAAAAAAATATTAAAATTTAATATAAAAATGTAAAATTTACAACAAAAAAAATGAGCAGAACAAGAATAGCAATAAAACGTACTAGAAACCTTAATATTTTAAAAAAATGTTTTTAAATTAAATTAAATTAAAAAGAAAATACTCATAATTATTTTGAAAATAAAAAAATGAATTAAATTCATTTAGAAATAAAAAAAAATATATAATATATTGAAAACAGTAATCTGAATCATCAGCTTTATATAATTATTGAAATTAATATTAAAATAAAAGTAATATACATTTATATAAAAAAAATATTATACACATAATAAAAATAATAATAATTAAAGTAATTATTGAGTTTAAAAATAGTCAAATAATATTATGTAATATTTTGCCTAAACTGTATTCAAAATTTTTAAAAATTTACTTACGGAATAAAATTACATGAAATGTCAGAACTGTGCTTAATCAAATGAGAAGATTAGAGGCAAATTGTGAGTTTTGTTTTAGATTTAAAAAGAAAGACGCTTTGAGGATTTTGTTAATTTTTTTTTGAAAAATTGGGTCATTAATCAAAAGATTTGTAGTGGAAAAAAGTAACAAATTTTGAATCATTTTATGTCATGTCTTAATTAACACGTTATCCGACAAAAAGTCGGATATGTCGTTATCTGACAAATAACTACTCAAATATCCCATACAAAATGCATAGAACGCTATCTCACTTTCAACTCAGATATCAGATATCTGACTAGATATCCGCGTGAACACCTGATTCATGCGTGAATTTTTATTCCACTTTTTACTTTAAGACCGCGTAGGGCCCGAACGGTTCATCTGAGACCCAAAGTATGTTCTAAACTTATGTTCGTATTCAGTGTGGGAGTGTTTCAAAAATTAGGGTGTCCATACAAAAAAATAGAGTGAGCATGAAAAACTCGATTTTCCAAAAATTTTCCAAGGAAATGGAAAATTTTTTTCATGCCAAAATTTTTGTCTCATCATTCTGAGCAACTTTGCCGAAGACACCCCATACCTAAATCAAACAGGAAACATTTTCTTCAAACCAATTTTCTTTTTTGAATCAATTCTATTTACAATGCAAAAAAAATTAAATGGACATATCTGATCAGCTGTTAATTTTTTGTAGTTAAGACAGGCACAGATATCTATGTCGGATATCGATATCCGAGGTCAGATATCTCGTTAATTAAGACATGGCATTAGTAGTAAAACTTGACCAAATTAAATTTTTTTAAGGTTTACTTTATGAATCTCACTGATGTTTCAGTGGATTCTGGTCTCATTATTGGTTCAGTTGAGAGTCAGCTATGATACAGTTTTGATTCAGCAAATTTGATTTGGAGAACTCTTTAATCGTTAAGATATGAGTTAAATTTACTTTTCTTACAAACATTCTGGGTTTAGTATTTTTGGCTGCAATGAAACTGCAAAGCCTCTTAATTGAATGTAGATTCATTTTGCTCTCTTTCTGGCTAATATATTGACCGACACTTGACCTTTCAATTCATTAAGAGTATATATTCATTATTCATTGATAAACTTCTATTTTGAACCGTTTAGGCCCTAGGGCTCCAGAACCAATTTTGTACAGCAAAGTAAAGAAGGACATGTAAAAATAAAAATATAAATATTTACTTAATTCTTTTCTTTTTTTGAACTGCCTTTGGAATATCCCGTGCTTCAGCTTGTGTATTTCTTTTTTAGCTAAATCCATAGTCTCATCGTCAGTCAACAGTCAACACTTGGAAAAAAAGATACTCAGTCAAAAATAATAATTTCAGCCATTTGAGAAGATGTACTTAGTACTGAAATAACTTTTGGCTATTTTGCAAATTTCACATACAGTAGGCTTCGTCTTGGGATGATTTAATGTTTTTTCATCATAGTTTCATCACTTTTATTTCTTGAAAAATATGTCACACATCGAAGATGAACCGGATCAGAGAAATATGATTTCTTTTTCTTCAAGTCTTTTTATATATATTTTTCGCATTCTAAAATAATAAACTTTTTGTAAAGCCTCTAAATGGAACAACTTTAGATAATGATGAACAAATACTATTTGAAATTCTTTTAAAGTCTTTAGTGGTAGTACCTTAAAGTCCAAAAGGTTCAGATCAAGTTTTTGATAGTGACTTTGATGCTTAATAAATTCCTGATTCATGGACTCCATTTGAGTAGCGACTGCTTATAGTGACTGTAATGGCCAACTTTGAAATCTAAAAAGTTTCCTTTGAATGAGTGTGTAAACTATGAATGTTATTTAATTTTTCTAACCAAATTCCCTAAGCTGCTTGAAAATTTAGGTCTTTGAGTTCCAGTTCAACCATTTCTCATTCTAGTTTTTCACTTGTAAATTCAACTTATAGCAAGATGGTGATCTATTTCGTTTTTGAACTCTATCGCAGTTTAAATTTGATTGAATTTTACATTTTAACTGAATACTTCCTCTAAATAAAAGTGTCCGTTTTCATGTAATTTATATTTTAAATTTAACACATTTTCAACACAATGTCAATTTATCACATTTTTCCCAAAATTTTTATTATATGACATAATTTTAAATGATGTTACAAAATAATTGGATTACAGTCAATAATTGACCAATTTTGTCATACAATTAACTTTTTATTTTTGTCATTGTACTTGTTGTTGTTGTTAAATGTCATTTTATAATGATATTATTAACCAGACGACAAACAATTAACCTTTTATATGAATAAAATAAGTAAATAATAATAATAATAACGATTTTATGATGAAATTATAAAATTTAACCGTTAAAATAAATAATAATCCTTATTTGATCAAATTAATTTATATCATTCCATTTATTTTTGTTGTTTTGATTGAATTCTGGGAATAATTAAAGTGATTCAAGTTAGATAACCTTTTAAATTCGTCGATGTGTTAGGTACTGCATAACAGTCAAAGTACGTCACTTTAAAAATTTCATGAATAAATGATGCAGTATTTGAATAAGATATTTTTAAGATCACTTATGTGATTTATCACGTTGAGAATTAATGCGATTTCAATAAAATTGAGTAGAAAAAATTTGCAACTTTGAGTCACTTTTGACTTCTGTATTCTCATATTCAAAAATTAGGGATGTAAAAAAATCAATATTTAAAATTTGACCCTTTAAATTTCTGTGACCCGAAAAATAATAAAATATTTTTGCAATTCATCACATTAAAAGTGATAAAAAAAAACAGTCTAAACATGAAGTGGAACAAAATACACACAAATTACAAGGTCAAGTTCAACATTTGCGCGTCAGGTCAAATAAACGACTAAATGATGATTATCTAATAAATTATTTATTCTTAATACAAATTTCGCATCGTGTTTACTACAAATGTGAGATCGTATAAAAAACTTTTTTTTTGCATTCATTCACACAACAATAATTTATTTAGTAAATAAAAAATCGGAGGTAAATTCAATTCATTCTCAGTTTCAATTGTATTCTTACGACTATCAGATCAGTAAACAATTCAAGCAATAAAATGGGAAAATTCCACACCAAACTTTTCATAACATTTATTTTATTAAATTTCTTAATTAATTCAATGAATGCTAAGATAATTTTAGATAACGATGAAAATGACAAAATTTATGGGAACATCATGCGTGAAAGGTATCGACATAAATGTTTGAAAAATTTGGAGACAGCATTTTCGACATGGAAAATATTGTGAGAATTAAAAACAAAATTCAAATTTAATTTAATTAAAATTAATTTACCTTCAGTTTCAAATCAGTTGAGTCATATTGTGAATATGCAGTGCAAAAAGCTGGCGCACAAGGCGCTTTTATTCGTCGAGGTCCGCCAAATAGACCGTTAGATGATTGCTTTTATTTAGAAACTTGTGACGATTATTTACCAGCTATTTAAAGTGAAAAAAATAGAAAATATTACAAAAAATAAAAAAATGAGGGTTACACACAAAAATGAACGAATCAATTATTATGAAGGAACATGAATTGAATTATTTTAAATTTAGGTGAAAAAAACTTAAAAAAATATAAATAAAATACAATTAAAATATACAAATTCAAGAAGTAATGAAATTAAAGCAAGAAAGAGCAAAATAATTCGATTTACAGATTAAATTCAAACTACAAAGAAATTTCACAGATTTATGAAAAACTTTATGAAAAAATGCATTTTAATTATAAAAATAATGAAATTAATGACAAAATCATATCTTTTTTTACTCTTAGAGTACAGAATGATTTGAAAAAAATAAAAAAAAAATAATAATAAAAAATAGAACAAATTCTGAAACAAATAACAAAAAAAAAAGAAATGATAAGGAATAGAAAGATGAAGCAATAAATGAAATAATAAATATTGATACAAAATTTAAAAAAAAATATATATTTAAATATTAGTGATTAAATTTAATTTTTATTTTTATTTCTTGGATTTTGAAATGAAATTTATTGTTTTGGGAATTGTATTATTAATGTATTATTATGATATATTATTATTCGGAGAATGCAAATAATTATAATAATAATTATATAAATAAAATGAGTAATAATTAAAAATTGATAATAAAGTAACATATTTTTAAATTGTAAAATTGGGTTTTTGATTCAAATGAGATGATTTTGGTTTAAAGGAATTTGATAAGTAATTTTACTACTCACCAGATGGCGTTTTTGGAGGTTTTTGTGATTTCTGGTCGGTTTTTAGAATTTTGTTAGAAATTGTCCATGAACTTAGTCATGAAACCATGATAGATTGAAGGCTCATTCTCTTCTACAGATCTAAGAGCTTTGAACTCACCAGATGGCACTGATGGTAGTTTTAGTCAGTTTTAAGAATCTCCTGAAAAGTTTTCCAAAATCAAAATCGTAATTATCTAGATAGGTCGAAAGCCATCTCTACCATGAAAGGTTCAAAGCTTCTATTGAATTATATAGGGCTCAACTCGAGCTCTCCTACTTTTACTCTCAACTCAAAACCAGTGGGACACCAATGGGAACAGAGCGAAACGAATAGAACAGCAGTGGGACTAGTGAGGCCACTGGCCATACTTGTCCCACTGGTGACCATATGGAAGCCCCATTGGTTTTGGGTTGAGAGTGTAAATAGCGCCAAACTAACTTTACGGCAATTAAATGAACTAACATAAATTTTAAAACTTTCAGAAAACCATTTTTTTCGATTTTGAATTTTAGGCCATCCAGTTTAAATCATTTTCTTTCATAAGTATTTTATGAGCCTATGACCAAAACATCCAATGGTTGCTACATGGCCTGAAAATATTACAGTAAATAGTCTCCTTTAAACCAGACAGTGTCCTGTTAGTAAATTTTCCTTCCATCGTTCCATTAACAGTCCACAACCTTTTAACAAAAATAAGGGAAACAAATATTTAGTAATTTGACTTCTGACATCTCTAAATGAACTTGACTTGACAGCAAATGTTTCCAATTTTTAAATGAAAACCTATTTTTTGTAATATTTTCCCTCTTTAAAAAATGTCTACAAATAAAATCATAAATAAAATTGTTGCTTGTCCAATCAATGGACCACAACATTATTTGTTAAATGTTCTTTGTTCCCTGTATAGTTTTCAAATTGGTCGAAAAATGAAATCAACATAATTTGATATAAAGCTTATATAACATAAAATATTAAATATTCTTAAATCCTATTTTATTTTTTTAAAAAAAAGTGTCTATCAAAAGTTTTGTTTCATGATTTGACGTACCCTCAAGAATTGAGACGACTAAATAATAATAATCGTTTTCAAGGAAATTGCTTGTTGCTCAAACACACAAAACAAAAATTTTATATGTCAGATTTTTTTGGGTTGACAGTTCTTTATTCTCTTTTTTTGATGAATTTAGGTCGAAACAGATTAAATTTTACTTGTTATAGAAAATAAAATAAAAATTAAATTAATAATAAATAATTGCTTACTTTTATTTTTTCTCTGTTGCTTTCTCTGTAACAAAACCATAAGTAATGGATATTTAAGTGGGAATACAAAGAAATGCATAAAATATAAGAAAAAAATTGGCGCCTCCATTACAATTTTTACTTTTGTGTGTCTGTGTATAGATGTTTTGTAATGCATATCAGAGAAAAAGTAAGAGAGAAGAAAAAAAAACACAGTTATTGTATGCTAACACTGTGTTATAGTGGCAGCCAGTTGTTTTATTGAAACATCTGGCATACTTCCCAAAGTATTTACTAGTAATTTTGTATGAAAATGAAAATAAACAGTCACAAATATCTTTTGAAGAAGAAATAAAATGAAGATTTTCTCTTTTTTTGAAGCTTTTTCAGGCTTTCTGGTATAATTTGAAAGAAAATGCGCTTATAAGTGTAATCTGTTGTCTGATACGGCAAAAATCAAAATTCATACAAAGGCCACATTTTCCATGGCCATTCGTTGTCCAGGGGGAAATTTTTGATCTAAGGTTCTAGGTTCCAGGCAAATATTATGACATTTAATTCGCATTGACACAAAATTCGGGTCGTACTCAAAATGCGCTTAAGGCCTTAATTTCAAAGTAAGTATATTTTTATTAAATATTTCTTTTTTCTGTACTTAAGTCGCCATGAACTTCCATGTTTCATTCACAAAAAATAGTGAAGACTGTTGCCGTTGATATATTTTATGCAGATATAACTTAAGATTTTTTTTCCTTTTCTCCTTAATATTATTATTGTTATTTTTTTTATTATTATTGTTGTAACTACACTATTTTATGTTACTTTTAAGTAACATTTAAAGTAGCAAAAAAAAACTATCAGTTGTAAATTGTTGATGATATAAACAAGGAAAGAAAACAGGCATATTTAATAACGAGGAAGATCTTTACACTGGTGCAGTCATAATGGCTTATACTTGAAATAAAAAGAAAACAAAAAATATTTTTAAGTCGTTATAATGAATTTATTGCATTAATTTGTAACTTGTAACAGCAGTAATGAAGCTTAAGGAAAATAAGAGAAAAATGTAATGAAATATGAATTTTAGTGCATTTCCAAGAAAAATTATGATGAAAGGTGATTTGGCGATATGTGAATTGAATGAATTTTGAACCAGAGACGAGTCTACGAGGGGAGAAGAGGTGCTCAGTGGGGAATAAATTAAAGAGTTTTGATTTAATATTCTTAGAAGTTTTCCTTTAATAAATATTTTCGCCCCCACGAGGGAAACTTCGTCTCTGTTCAAAAGAACAGTCTTTCGAGCTCTGAGATCATCTCTCTCAATCAAGAATTACAATAAAGGATCGATTTCAAACTTAAATTTTAGCATGATTATACATAAACTACAAGAGTTTCGTGAAAACTTTAAATTACTTTATTCGGATTTTCATGTATGAAAATTAAAACAATAATACATTTAATCTAATCTTCGATAGAGATTCAAAAATGATGCGTCATGCTGAGTTTTTTTTGTATTTTATCTCAACAAAGAGTGCATTATATTCAACTGTGTTGTCGTCTGGACATCATGCTTCGTTTCAAATCATAAATTGTAAAAAGCAATATTTTTGAAAAAAAAACACACAAATTTATCGTATGAAGCATACAGGTTACGTGACATTTGATTAAGTTCATATTCTGAGGTTAATGAGGTCGTTTTCATGGTCTAAGCTAGTCTGTGAGCTCATTAAAAGGAATTCAAGCGCCAAAAATATTAAAAAGAATTCATGATCATATAAAATTTTTCTAAGTGAGCTTTAATGCTTTAATTCAAAGAATCATTTTTAGAGTAATAAAATAATTCCACCATGAAACTCAGCTATGAAAATATCCAATACTTTTTGTTGTTGTTTCAATTTTTAATATATTATTACTGTTTCAGTTAACCACGTAATATCCTTTTAACATTGTTATGTTGCAATTTTACTCTTTTTTTTCAATTCACTGTAGCATCTAGTTAACTCTTGTTTAGCTTCATGTCTCTCTGTTTTGTTTTGTATTTTTTCATATTTTATTACAGTTGAACGAGACTGTTGCAGCGCCGTGCAACTCTAAATAAAATATGTATTTCAAATAATAAATAACATGAACACAGAGTACATGCGGTTTTTGTTGCTTCTCGTGGATTTGGGCAGTTGAACATGTGTGTGTGTTAAGGATATGAAACTAAAATATTATAAAATGGGATGAAATAAAATATAAGAGTTATTGATAGCAAGAATTTTTTATGTTGTGGTTTTATTTACAGATAAAAAATAACCAGATAACGGTGAATTGATTTTTTTTTTTGATATTTTTTCCGTTTTTCTATGATCCGTCTATTTTTCTATAGAATTTGGCTCGAGCTCTGAATATCAATTCACGAAAACGACTTTCTTTGAAGTCAAAATTCCGATACAAACCCCCAATTCCCCATTCCAAAAATAATAAAAAGCCAAAAAAAAAATAATGACCAATAAAATATAATTCATTTCATATTCAGACAATGTCCTTTAATGACTTCCTTATTACATTATTTAATTTCTTTTTTCTGCTGACCCGATTTTTTCCATTTCTATTTAAATTATTACTCTGTTAAATGCCTCACTTGATTTATTAAGTTCATATTTTTCCATATTCTTCTAATTTTAGAAAATTTTGATCATTATATAACAAAATAAATTAGCCTTTCAATATTGGAATAAAAAAATAGTCTTCACATGTAAATTTGAGATAAATCATCACTTAATTACCTATTTGATCAATTTTCCAGCATAAATGTATTATAAAAGTAATTTTAATATGTAATAAAAATAATATTTTTTTTATATAATATGATGATATTTTTTGCTGATTTAATAGCCAATTAATTGCTTTTTATGAAAAATAAACTGTATCAATATTGATGGTGTGCTTAATTAATGTGATAAATTATTATTATTATCTTATGAAAAATGTGATTTAATTACACGTTTATTTTTATTTTTGAAAGTTATTATCATACATACTTTACTGACTGTCCAGGCACAAGTTTAGAATGAAATCAAGTCAAATATTCTTTGACTCTGAACCGAGTAAATTTTTCTCCAATGCAGTGACGGTACAAGCGTGACTGAGCCCCGGGGAACAATACATTTTTCGGGCCTTTTTAAGAAAATCCTTTAAAAAAGAGAAAAAATTGATTAAAAGTATGAACTCCACAAGGAGAATTGAAAGCTAATAGGTTTTCTTGTGAAATATAAGTCTGGGCTGGACTGTCATAATTTGGCCACGACAATCTGTAATCAGAATTGTATATCTGTTTAATGTGTTCAATAAAAGAATAGCCAAAAATCTTTCTTTTCCTTAAAATTGATTATTTACCAATCTTAGAAACAAATTTTAAAACAGAATAAGTCCTTAGAATACAGTTTTTTACCTTTGCATGTTCTACCAGAATGACATCAGTGCAACTAACAATGTTCTTGAATCTAAGCATATAATTTTGTCTAGCTAGATATTTTCGAATATCCACAGGGCTTTGCAATTTATGAAACAATGTTATCGTTCCGGAAATTTCCATACAAAAATCAATAAAAAGCTGCTTTCAACCCAAATAAGCCAATTTCAGAGAGGCATTTTATCATTTGTCAAGTTGGTTAAATCTAATGGAAATGCATTGAAATGGATATCATGCAGACTTTTCAGCCTTTCGTTAGCAGTTGCTTCTTTTTGTTGAGTAAATGAAATCAAATTTTTTTCACAGATTTTAACATTATAACTGATTCTTTGGACTTCAGTGACATCATAGTCATATCATCATTATAATTTGAAGTATCTCTTAACTATTCGTCCTCGTCTCCTCCCTCCTTATCATTTTGGGCAGTCATTTGAATCGCCCTGCTGTGTTCTAACTACCATCACTGCAATTTTGTAGTTCAGGATTTAAATAGAAATGCTGTACTATTTCACTGTTCGTCAATTTCATGTCATTTGATTGCAATTATTCCCACACAAAAGAATTGATTGCTTTCAAGATGTGTCACATTAAATACTAAAACTCATAAAGAAAAGTTCACAAAGACACCAACATATGCTTCCGATAAAACTTTTAATCTATTTATGATTTGAAAGGGGAGTATGATAGTAACATTTTCTTAACCATTATTGCTATTTTATTATAAACACAGCTCATTTTAGTAACAAGCAAAAAAAACCCACTCATATCCCATATTAAAGATACCAATCTCATGTGAATCCTGATTCAAGGATTACTTCACATATGAATCGTCTCTTCCATATTATATTTATTTTTATACAACAAATTATGGAAAGTACTTTACGCTAGCAAACACATCTCTTTATTAGAACTAGAAAGTAATATGAGGATATTACGATTTAAAATAAAGTAATCACTAGGGATATTTTATTTATACACAAAGAATGAATTTTAATTTTTGTGTGTTTACTATTTTAAATTTTATTTTATATTATATGATAATGTTACAATTCATGTAAAATGTTTTTAAAAACAGCAGGAGGGTCTTTGAAATTGTTTTTGGAAAATTTAAGTTTTTTTTTTATTTTTTAAATTTCCTACTAAATTCCAGTATTTTAATGAAGTAACAAAAACCCTTATTTTCTCTATCTCTTTATAATTCTCTCGAAAACTATCTCAACATACATGTAAAATAATATCATTACACCAGTTTGATTGTTTTGGGTTCACCCTTTTTTATTGCTCATTTTATTTTATGATATGATTCATTATATGATGCAACAATGTTATTTTTTTTGTTTAAATAAATAAATGTTATCCTTATATAAAGTTATTTCGAGAATTGGTTTTAAAATGAGTTTAAAAAACTATCTTCCTTTATGAGTGCCACAGAAAAACGACAATAAATGGTCCCTGAAATAGGAATCATACTTAATTTATCCTTGAACTCGAATTCATTCAAAGATATTCTTGAGTTAAATTTTTTAAGGGATCACACAAATCATAAGGCTTTAAAAATAATGTGACTTTAAATTTTTACTATCAATATTTTACAATCAAAATAACGTCTTAGACTATTTTGATGCAATGTGTATGTGATGGGAATGTGCTCAAATCCTGTTTGCAAGTTTTTATTTGACTTGAAAGTGAAAAAAAACTTTGGAAACTTAAAGCAGTGCTGTGAAATTATCAAAATTTGAAATTAGAGAGATAAAGTCATTTAAAGCGCCATCTATGGGCGTGAAATATAATTCATGTCAGAAAGAGCCACTTTGGAAAAAAATTAACGGTTCAGATTACTAAAAGTACTCAAAATTATAAAATTTTACTTGCTTTTTCATAAAAGAGAAGAATTTTCGTTTGAGGCATTTTGAAATAAATTTGAAATGAACAGAATTTTTCTGCGCCCTAATTTTATCTTAGTTGAAGGTGAGATCTAGTTCACACCCCTGAATTCATGTGTTGATTCCATAAAAATGATAAAATTTATATGAAAAGAATAATTTTGTTTTCAAAAGAAATATGAAAATTGATAGAATTTGTACGTGACCAAAATTTTATTTCAAATACAATTTTTTTTGATTGAATCAAAATCTTTTCCATTGAAAAATGCACCTTTCACAAGTTTTTTTCACATTGATTTGGTTCATTTATTGAAATAACTTTTCAATTATTCTTATAATTATTAATAACAATTTGCATTAATTGATTTGTCGGTCTAAGTGACTCCAGTCTTATTATAAGCTGTGGAATATTTCCGTAAATGCATTGACTTGCCATCGCCACCTGAATACATTGAGCAAATCGCTCCAAACTCAATTGAACTGCCTCACTCTTATCAGCACTTTTTCCCATCTCTTCAACTCTCAACTGAAAAATCGTCACAATAAGTTGCAAGTGTGTTGCATTTAATGCCACTGGTGGGCCAGTTAGTGGTTTCGCCTGTAACAGACTTTGCAATATCGAGAGATGTAATTTACTGTAAATTTCCTTTTTACTTATCAAGGCAGCCACACAACTCCATCTAATTAATCCTGCAAGTGGTGTTTCGTTTGGCATCGATAACATTCCCGAAGGCAACATGAGGGGTTGTTGTGATGCAAGACAAAGACTCGGATTTTCTGTGATCCAATTTGTGAAAAGTTCTAATAATAAAAATGGTGGTTCAATTAATGGTGATTTTTGATTTGTTTCTACGAGATATAAACATGTGACTGCTGTCATAAAATTACATGCAAATCGTGGGGCGATTTTGGGTAAATCACTTAATTGTTGTGAGGCTTTACTAGAAAATACCACAAAATCTTGCACTAAATTCTTTGCGAGTTCAATGCTGGTGACTGATTGGAAACCAACTTGTTGCATGAGGGTTCCAACACAATTGAGAACTTGTGAGAGTTGAGCTGATATTGCAGTAGATGTCAATTTTGTCAAAACACTGATTCGTGAAGGAGAAATTGTGCCACCAAATAAAAGGATAAATACGGCATTACTGGTTTGTTCGGGTAATGATGATTTACAAAAGTAATCTGATAGTGCGAGAACCAAATGAAATTCCTGAAGGGATGAGATGGAATGTGGTGGTAGGTGTTCACTAAAAATAAACTCGGATATTAAGGACATCATTAATTCTTGTTTGCCACGAGCTGTATTGAAGACCAGAGATTCAACCTAAAAAAAATGTAAAGTGTGAGTGTAAACAATTGTACAGTAAAATAATTCATACCTTTAACAAACAATCCCTTGCAGCTATTTGGGGCTCCAGTTTCCTCAGAGCCAATTTATATTCATGGGATGACATTTTTATAGTTTTTTTTTAAATTTAACCAAATGAAAATTTATTTTGTTGTTTAACTTTTGCCGATGATTTCAATTTCAGATTATTTCAAAACATAAACAAAGATTCATAGCCCAGATATCATTAAAAATCATTAGAATGTTTTTAAATAACTTTACGTGTGCGTAAGTGTGTTCAAAATTTTTTTCTTCAAAACATGATTATAAATCATTTTACATGATTGATGTCAACTTGTGTTTAGTAAAATATGAACAATTGTATGTTTTCAGCTCGATAAATTGAATATTTTAGGAGTTTTTGGGCCAAAAACGCTCAAAAATGGCCCAAAACATGGATAAAAGTCAATTTATGCACTCTTCCAATAACAAAAATCATAAGTAATTAAATAAAACAATTTCATACAAGTATTTTATTTATTTATTTTTTTATTTATCATATTACTTACTGCAAATTCGTTTTTCATTGTTTAAATAAATTTCTTCTGAAACTGACTTTTTTTTTCGAAATGACTGCTTTTTATATCATACAAAACATGTTTTAAAGGTTGTCTACTTCTTGTAATCTCAAAGCATAAATTATGATGATATAGCGATACAATCAGATTAAAGTTGAGGCAGATCCAAAAAACAATATTTACAAATGTCTGCTTTTAAATCAAAAAAATATTACTATGATTATTCGTGCTTCTTGTGCGTAGATGGGCCGCAACTTATGTGAAAATTTAGAAGATAAGTGATTATTTATTACCTTTTGAACTGTTTCATTACAAGTTTCCATTGCGACTTCTGCTGTTACCATCAAAATTTTTTCCACATTATTTGAATCGCTAAATGCCAAACTTCTTGCATCTCTTTTTTTACTTTTTTCCGTTTTTCATTAAATGGTTTCAGGATTCTTTTCGGAGTTTTTATACGTGGGACAACATCTGGCAATTATTAGTTGAAATTAATAAAAAAATATTTGTCTAATTAATTTTTTTTTTATTTAACATAACCACATTTCAGGACATAATGACAAAATACCCGATTTTATATTCAAATTATATTAGGATAGATTAGCCACTTACCAAGAATTTAAGAAAAATTGAATTTTAAAGCTTTATAACTTTTTTATTTGGTAAAAAAATTAAATAATCGTTTATGATATGAAAAATATTGATCTTCTTCTGTCATTTTACGATGAAAAATCATTAAAAAATATGAAAAATACATATAAAAAATCAATTTTTCGAAAATAAGGCATTTTTGTCACTTACCGATAAAGTCATGACTTACCGATAATGGCATAGCCACTTACCGGTAATATTAAATATTTCGAAATTATTTTTAGTTTTTTTCTTTACTTTAACTATATTACACGCAAGAACATTCATTAATTGATCAGTTAAATATAATTTTAACATAAATAAGTCAATTGATGATGATTAAAATCAAACAAATTAATCTGTTGTTTTCAACCTTTAAATTGCAATATGGCGGACCTTAATGTAATGACAAGAAAACCAATATTTTTTGTTGGCATGATTTATTTATTTAATTTTTTCAATTTAAACTCATGTAAAGTGTTAAATTTTTTATCAAATTTAACAAAAAATGAATAAAAGTTTTATTTAAAACCATAAAACTATAATTTTTTGATGAGAAAAGGCTTAAATGTGTAAAAAATATACAAAATTATCGGTAAGTGGCTATTTTTGGTAAGTCATTAATCGACCCTAATAAATTTTCATGAATTCAATTAAAAAAAAAGTTGTTCAATACTTGAACAAAACACTTGATTTCTTTATTCACTATCTAAAAATGCTTGAAATTTCAATTTCAAAAAATAAATGGAAAAATTCTTAAAATGGTCCACTATATTAAAATATGATATAATAAAAACATCAAAATGATTATCAATATTCTCAAACAAGATCCTTATTAAATATGAGTTTATTCAATTCAGCGCATCTAAAAGTATTCTGAAAAAATTTCATTTAATCAAGAATAAATTTAGAATCAAATATGCTGCCTGGGATTTCTTATTTGACATTTCTCTTTGTATTCCCTGCTTGCTTATTGTAATTGTTTATTTTACATCTGTGAATTAAATTTCTTCAGCCCAATCATAAAAATTACCTTTTTTCCTAATTTCCGGGGCTTTACATTAAGAAATGTAAGTGAATTATCCAGAAAAACTTTAGTGTTATGTGTCGGTGTGTTTTATCCTAAAAAAATATTACATGTAAAGAAGCAAAAAGCCTTTAATTGAAACTCATAAAATCAACTGTGAGATCATACATAAAAAGAATTAAAATTACGAAGAAAAAAACAAGTTTTCGATTGAATAATAGTTATTTCCTGTAAAATTTGTGAAAAATCATGGAAGACATTACAGCCTGGTGTCGTGAAAATAACACGATGAATGTTCGCTTATGGCTCGACGATACAGAACACGATCCAAATGTTGGGTAAGTACAGGAATGGTTTATTATTCCAACTATGGAATTATTTTCACACTTTTTGCCTATGATTACCTTGAATGAATATTTTTTTTTCTCCCATACACCCATGTGTGTGCATGTATGTGATATGTGATGTGTAATTTATTATTTTTAAAGTTTTTCGTGAATGAATGAAAACTCTGTGATGGAAATTTTTGTTTTTTCCGCTCAATGTTTTCCCATTGATATGTGTCTCAGTGGCGACTTAGTGGCAGTTCATATGAAATAAATGTTAAAAATAAACAGATGTGTCGAGAAAATATATAGAGCAATATATCCATCACACATTATGTACTGAGACGTTGGCTCACATATCGCAGCACGGGTTTATCTTTTTGAAAACATATTTTTTAATGCCTTGTTGTATAGATTTTAAATTTGTATTTATTTTGTTTTTTTTTTTTAACTTTTATGTGAGTGTTATGTTTAAATACAGAATATTTATATTTAAATAGACCAGAGTAATTATTATAACATTTGTGGTGTATGATACATATGAGAAAAAAATTATTAAACGCCTTCAACTTTCTTATAAATTACGTCACCTACATTTTTTTTGCCAATTCAATTAAATTGAGAGAAGTAGCAATGATTTTACATCTCGCTGCTCCTCTCGTAATGCCGATCCTGGATATGATTGTTTAATCTTTCAAGATTTCATTTAATTTACTGCTTTTCTCTCCATCTCTCTCTCTTTTTTCTCCTCTCTCTCATAATTTTGATTAAGTCTGAGGCCCTCCGCTATTTTCCTTAATCCTTCTCTCCAGATCTCTCTCTCTCTTTTTTCTTATAATTTCTCTCTTCTCTTTCAGATTTCTGATTAAAATCTCCGTTTTTTTCTTCGCTCTCTGATAATAGCACCTGTGAGAGGCCTCATAAATAATCTTTCACAACAATCCATGATGGCACCATCACATTTAAATCCACTGCTACTTTTTTGCATTAAAATCTTGCTCATGTCAATTTTTAAATTTCTTGTACAACACCACACAGAACAATAAATTTAATATCCGCTCCTTCATTCAGTATCCGTTCGGCAATCGTAGCGTCAACTACTTCTGGGACTTGGGCTATTTTTAATTTAAGTACGATACCACTTGCTTTACATTGTTGTTGCTTTTATCATTCTTATAATAAAAAAAAATTATTACACATTAAAGACACACACTCATGTGTTTACACGCACACAATACACACACACACATTAATTCTCGTAATAAGTGACATGATGACATATTATATTAAAGTGCGAGTAGATCAGAGGAGAAAATTTAATAATAAAATGAAACAAGTGGCATTTTCTATTAGTGAAATGAAATAAATATTAAATTTTTTTAAGACTACACACAAAGCCACTTAATTTATTAATTTTCCATTCAAAAAAAAATATCATGAAACAATCATCGATTTTGAATTTTGATCCCAATTGAAAATTAATTTGAATTTTTTTTTACTTTAAATTTTTTGTAGAGACGATCATGGATTTAGCCCGCTGCATTGGTGTGCGAAAGAAGGTCATCTTAAATTGGTTGAGATGTTCTTATCGCGAGGCGCTCGTGTAAACGCCACCAATATGGGTGATGACATTCCACTACATTTAGCTGCTGCCCATGGACATTTGGAAGTTGTACAATTGGTGTGTTTACAAAAAGAGTTTCTTTGAAATGTTTTTAATTAAATTAAATTAAATTATATAATTGCAGTTAATTCGTCATCGTTCTGATGTGAATGCATTAAATGAGCATGGAAATTCTCCGTTACATTACGCATGTTTTTGGGGATATGTCGAAATAGCAAAAGAACTGATCAATCATGGTGCACTTGTGTCATTGGCCAACAAGGATGGTGACACGCCACTGGATAAAGCCAAGCCAGTTCTTGCACAAGAGTGAGTTAATTGTTTATTTGAAATTTAATTTAAATTTTGAATGTTTTTTTTTCTAGTTTACACAAATTAGCAGTTGAAACTGGTCAGGAATTGCGTAAAATTTCGTTTAAAGATCAAAGTTGGTCAACAAAGACACGTACCAAAGATGCAACATTGTCCCGATTCAAGGGAATCAATATACAAGATTTGACATTACAACGTAAACTTGCAATTTCACCATCGGGTGAATCGTGGCGCGGTCGTTGGCAAAACAATGATATCGTTGCCAAGATACTTGCAGTTCGGGATTGCAATGCACGCGTATCACGTGACTTTAACGAAGAATTTCCGAAACTCCGTATTTTCTCACACCCAAACATTTTACCAGTGTTGGGCTGTTGTAATGCACCACCACAGCTAATTGTCATCACTCAGTATATGCCGCGTGGTTCTCTCCATGAATTACTCCATTCTGGCGGTGGTATTGTAGTGGATACAGCACAGGCAGTTCGATTTGCCCTAGACATCGCCAAAGGAATGCAATTTTTACATTCACTCGAACGAATCATACCCGAATATCATCTGAATAGCTATCACATTATGGTATGTAAAACAAAAATTTTCTCTCTTTAAATATTATTTTGATGAAAATAGTCTCGTGATTTGAATATCTCTTCATCTTCTAATCATGTACTCACACATTCAAAGAGACACAATCATAAAAAATTTTGCAAGGCGTTCACATTAAAATTAATCACATTTATCATTTGTGTCTCACATCTCAAATAATTTTCATCTTCTTTTTTATATTTTCTATCAAAGCAACAAACGATTTTCTTCCGCTTCAATTCCTCTTCATTTTCTTTAAACATCTAACTAAAAATCAAATAAATAAATTGAGTTGAATAAAAAATGACAAAAAAATTACACACACACACAGCATCGCATGTGTGTAATAAATTGTTTTTACAGATGTGTGTATAAATAATTGAAGAATATTGAACAACATTGTTTATTTTATTTATATTTTTCAAAGATTTTTCGAATTATTTCATTGAATTTTTTTTTTAAGCACTGACTCAATTTTCAATCAACAACTAACATGAAGATTAAAGATGAGCACTTTTAATATTCATAGACAAAATTTTTATAATTTTAAAATCTGAATGCTCATTTTATTATTATTCGCTCTTCAATTAATCTTTTAAAATGTCTAAAAATGTTTATCGAATATGGATTTCTTTGCACATTCAATAACGCCTTTGTATACTTTTATTCTTTGAATAGACAAAAAAAACATACGGTAATATTGAAATTAAGTGTAATTTGAGTAAAATTTTTGAAGAAGAATAGAAGATTTTGATTAATCTTTTCTACTTAATTTTTACTTGTAACCAAATAACGTATTTTGGGGGACTGTTGAATTCTCTGTTGAATTACACTGTAAAACACCTCGCAGTACAATTTGATTTGGTCTACAGACGGAGATCTTTGATTGGCGCTTACAGGGCTTTTGATAAATGCAATTTTTAACGCATTTCCTGTTAATTGGATAAAAATCACGAATATTATGCGAAACATGCTGGATGGTTTGTGGGGCGTTTTCAACTTACAGTGTAAGAACTATCATGTTTCGTGCTTCAGCCATGAAATTTTGCAATTTCAATTGTCCCATTTTCTAGCCACTCAAATGTTTTAAAGGATTTATTACAAATTTTAATCTATTTACGCAATGTATTATTGGAATTATTTAATTGGAATGTCCGGGAAATGACCTCAATGATCTGTGTCAATGAAAAATCATTAAAAATACATGTGAAACTGCTAACCAAATGTATTGTATTGTTTCACTGCGTTTTACTGTATTCTTTCAAATTCAAATTTCATAGAAGTAAACATTGAAAAATACTCCAAATCTTACTAAAATCCTTAATAAATTAATAAGTCATCATTTTAATTTAGTTCAGACCAAGATGTCACCGCGAAACTTCCGGAATGATAAAATTGTTGAAAAAAAATGTTACGAAAAGCCAAGAGCCAAACTTTGCAAATCATGTGATATTGTTAATATTAATATTTTTATTTCAAAATTAAGCATTACAATTAGTTTTTCAAGTTTTTCCATCTGCCAACGACCACAAGGGTCCTTTAAGGCTTTGAGTCAAAGGCTAGATAAATATCGCTTGTTCCGTGCATAAAAGACACAAAGGCTATGCTTGTACACAGACAAAGTGTCTTTTATGCCCGGAGCGTGCGATATGGAGACTGCTTGAGATGACAGGATAAAAGCTAAGGCCTTCGAATAATGATAACGAAAATGCAAAATGGACATGACTGTTTACCTGAATGCAGTCTTCAATATCCGCCCTATGAATCTGGGTTCGAGTCGTCTACCACGATTTATTGATTGATCTAGATAATTTTTGCGCAAATGACCTAGTAAAAGATCTATTAACAAACCAAGACCAATATCAGCTGATCGAACCTGTCTAGCTACCCTCCAGGTATTAATTACAAAATTTGACAGCTTCTCGATTACAACATATCTTAAATTTACCACTAGAAGAGGATTTGAAGAAGAAAAATAGTTCAAGATAAAATTTTGACCACAATTGACAGAGTAGAAGACTAAATTGTCGACCTCCCTCTTTTTCTTTGAATAGAAATCTCTTAGAAAGCTATCCCACATTATCGAAGTTATCTGTCATTGAAAGACCAGCTCAGAAAACAGAAAGAGTCACCTCACTAAAAGGAAGGATTGATTTTGACTTAACCCATGTTCTATATCTTGCAAGACGAATAATTTCATAAAAACAATGTCACATGAAAATGTCGCATCACATGAAATGACCGTCAAAATTCTTAAAAGAGATCGTAAAGTATCAAATTTCTTCAATTGAAAGTAAAATTTTTGTTTCAGTTGAAAATTGGCACTAAAAGACAAATTAAGTATTCACGAGATTTAAAATACGATACCAAATGTCTACATTTTTTTAAAGTTCATGTCCTCCAATTTGTAAATTCATATTAATAAGTATTTTTATTATTTATTTTGAACTTGCACGCCTCTGCATTTTGCATGAAATGTCTCATTTGTGATTGGTAATGACTTGAAAATAAAAATAAATTTGCTATGCATATAAAAAATTACTTAATTAAATCATTCATCTGACGCTCATTAATTGACTGACGTTCAAATGTAAATATTTTCTCATAATTTCTATAACATAAATTTTTTTCATTTTTTTTCTTCTGTGTGTTTATTGAAAGGAATACGTGACTCAATATTTTTTGTTGTTGTTGTTTTATTTTCATCAAAATAAACACTTGGATTGTTTACTTTTTTCATTTCTTATATTATTATTATTATTATTATAAAATTTAGTATATTGTTTTAAAATACATATTTACATTTTTTTTCTATTCTATTTTTAGATTGACGATGATTTGACAGCCCGTTTGAATATGGGAGATGCCAAATTTTCGTTCCAAGAACGAGGTCGTTGTTATCAGCCGGCCTGGATGTCCCCTGAAGCATTGCTGAAGAAACGTGCCGATCGTAATTGGGAGGCCAGTGACATGTGGAGCTTTGCCGTGTGTTTATGGGAATTGGCAACTCGTGAAATTCCATTTTCTGACTTGACACCCATGGAATGCGGCATGCGAATTGCATGTGAAGGCTTGCGACTTGAAATCCCAAGAGGCACATCACCATATCTCGTCAAATTGATTCGTATTTGCATGAATGAAGATCCTGGCAAACGACCTCGATTTGATATGGTTGTTCCAATTTTGGAGAAAATGAAACGTTAAGGCATGAACTTGAGTCATTTAAAAAAAAAAATAAAATAACAAAAAATGTAAGATATTTTAAAAGTAATTAATCAAATATTTAACAAAATTTAACAAATCGCTACATAAAAAAAAAAAATTGTTTATGAGTCAGATGTTCAAAGATTTTTTTTAATGCTATTCACATGATGATGATGCTAATGCACACACAACAATAAACATAAAAATAATCGTCAACAGTGAAAAACGAATAAAATTAAGAAGAAAAAAAATTCAAAGTGGAAAACTGCCAAAAAGTGTGTCTAATAAAATGTATTGAAATTGTGTGACAATCAAAATAATTGTGCTTTCATAACACAGCCAAATCAGCAAAACTTTCGATTTTTAATTGATTTGCGATGCAAATTGTCTTTCAATTAATCAAAAATGACATGGCAGCTTCATTAAAATGTGTTATGGAATGAAAATCTTAATTAAAATTTGGAATTCAAATCAAAATCAAATTTCAAGGTTGCATCATAATTTTAAGGGAAATCATTGCATATTAATCATAGTTTTATCTTATTTTACAAATGAATTTACGACATTTTCATAATTTTTTTTTAACAACGAAAATCAACTAATTAATTTTAAATTCAATCCAGATTTTATCACAAAATTACGATTTTTAATGTTAAAATGTAATTGTAAATTTGTGATGAAATTTCCTTCTAGTCCTGGTTTTGTTGTTATTTTATATCTATATACGTACTTTTTTTTAATTATAAATTTTCATAATAATTGTAAATACTTAATACACAAATGTTTAAACAGGCGCCTAATTTACATGAAAAATAATGTTTTTTTTTATGACTATTAAATAATATCAATATACATGTAACACCTTTGCCAAAAAAGCGAAACAAAAATAAAATTAAACTATTTATAAAAATTTAGTTCATATTCCACTTTTTTTATAATTAGTAGGTCAAGTTCTTGGTCGTTCGTTGACTTATTTCATTAATTTTAACATCATAAAAATTATAATTGAGTCGGACAACATCTTATATGAACATTTATTTTTATAAATATTTTAATTTATTTTATTTTAATGTTTTGTTTATTAAAATTTAAACATTTTTTATAATTTTAACATTAAATTATATAATTATGAACATTAAACATTATTTTTCTAATAAAATTGAATATAAATGTTTAATTTAAATATAAAAATTTATATTTTATACTGTAGACAGGCAAATTATTTAAATTAAACATCATAATAATGTATAATAATATATATTTTTATATTAAATTTAAACATTTATACACAATTTTAATGTTTATTATCATTTTAATAAATATATTTTTTTTTGATAATTATAATGTTTTAATATTTTTATAATTATTATTATAATGTTTAATTTATTTTTAATATTTTTTATAAAATATTATTTTAATGTAAATACCTTGAAACGTTGAAATTTCCCTCGGTACATTAAATTAATAAATAAAAATTTTAACGTTATTCCCAATTTGTCAATGTCGTATGGGAATAAAATGATATCAATTCAAGTTAGTTTTATTATTATAATAATGTTTCATTGAAAATATTAACATTAAACATTATTATTTATTATTAAATTATATTATATTATATATAAAAATAAACATATAATATAAAATACAATTGATAAAATTAAATATCTGAATTGTAGCAAATTTATATTATTATTATTATTATATTTTTTTTATTAAACATTATAAAATTAAAAAAAAAAAATAAGAAATTTAATATTTATTTTTTTTGTATTTTATTTAATAATATTAATTTTATTTTTTTTTAATAATTTTATTTTAACGTGTTTTATTTCATTTTATCCCGTTTTTATGTTTTCATAAAATAATGCTTTTTAATGTTGTTTAAATTTTAAATTCATGATTCAATGAAATTAAATTTAAAAAATAAACACAGAAAAAGTTTAATTGTGTGAAGTTTGATATGTTTTTATTTTATTTTTATTGTAGAATAGTTATGTTTATATTTTATTTTAATATTAAATTATGATGCAATGACATTTAAAAAAAAAATAAAATGTTTCAATACATTTTGTTATACATACTTTTTTTTAAATGAAAAAAATATGTTTTTCACTGAAAATTGTTCAAATATTTTAATATACATTTAAATTAACTTAAATTTGTGCCAATTTTATTATTTTAATTTTTATTTTTAGTAATGAAATAATATTTTGTGCCTTTATGATATTAATAATCAAAATAAATAATAAAAAAAATCAAGTTAATGTGCCTTAATGTTTCATTCATGTGAATTTTAATCTTAATTTAATTTTTATAATAATAATAATAATATGATAATAAAAAAATAATATTATTTACAAAAAAAAAACAAATAATAATATTTTATAAAAATATATATTTTAAAATTTTAAAAAAAAATACTTATAAAAAAAAATTTTAAAAAAATTAATTTAACTCCAACTAACAAAAAAATAAAAAAAAAATAATGATTAAAATTAATTTATAAAAAAAAAATAAAATGTCTCTCTATGAAAATGAAAAAAAAGTTCAAAAACATCTGAATAAAGTTAATAAAAGTGTTCTTATTACGAAAAAAAATGGAAAAATTTTATGATTAACAAAAAAGTGAGAGTTACATTGGAGACTTTGAGGAAAATGTAAACTTAATACTAAATAAATAAAATGATGATAATGTTAAAAAATAAAAAAATAATACTTAAAAATTGTTGCAAAAATAATTGTTAATAATAATAATAAAAATGTAATAAAAAAAATAAAAATGGGCTTTAGCTTTCAAAAAACTCGGTGTTTTAATTTTACAAGTATCGAGTCATTTAATGGCTAATTCAACTGAACTAAGGGAGAAAGATAATTATCTTATTAGAATAAATTTGCCACCATTGATGCCCTGATTGATTACAAAAGTGATTGATAACATTCCTATTTTACCTCATATCAATTTATTCGAATAATGGAGACGCCTTGTTTTTTGTAATAATTATTTATAAATAAATTCACTTGTAAATTTCAGCGATAAAAAAATATCTTATCTGTTTATTTTTAACTCTTATCAAATTTCTCATTATTTTGACAAATAAAAATTTTTGTTGATATATGACGCGTGTTTAATCTGTCTAGGAAAACAATTTCAAACATACTTTTTTTCTTATCATTTTGCGTGTTAACTAAATACACGTATATCCAGAATCGCACATACTCCGATTGGGATTAAACAATTTACCTTCTTCACAGACTTCTCCCACACCAACAAGAACTCCACTTACTAAAGAACATCGCACATAATGCCTGCATGTTGAATCAAATGGATTTCGATACAATCCTGGTCCGCCTTGTCTCTCACAATACGCTGAACTTGGTGGCAATGTGGTTGAAGGTGCGGGCGTGGTACTTGTTGTTGTTGTGGTAGTGAAATTTTCTTCTCCAGCTAAACAGAGTGGTCTGCTTTGCCAACTAACAGGTGCCATACACGGATTTTCTCGAGTTCCAGCTGGATTACAAATCATACCCGCTGGACAAGAGAGTTCCCAATCGATAATTGTATTGCCGTAACAAATCGCATAACTGTTGATGGTTTTACATGTATAGAGTTTAATTGAACTACATGTGTTGCATAATCGACAACTGGGTGTATAACGTGAAGCATTTACACATCGAGCATTGTAATTGCTGCAAACTTCACCCAATGGGCATCTGTGTATCTGAGTTATGTTTGGAATGCCATTGGTACAGGTCAAATACCTTTTGAATGAAAATATTAATGAAATGATGAAGAATTTAGTTCAAAACTTACTGATTTTCACTGATGCATGCAACATTGCTATTAACATTACAAGAATTGCATTGGGCAAACCCGTATTGAATTAATTGAGTCACAGACAAAATTATGAAAAGAAATTTAAGAGAATCCATTTTTGATGATATTTTTTTGAATAATATGAAAAAATTACTTTGAATCTGAGGTTTTTATAGATATTTCTTTTGTTTTTCTATTTACTCTTTTTATCATTTTATCATCTTTTAAGTGAGCCATATCATTATTTGAAGTTAAAGGTCCGGATCTTCATGATTTGATAAGATATTTATTAAATTTAATTTCAAAGTCCATTAAAAATTTTCATTTAACTAAATTTTTTAGTTTAACTGATTCGAGCAAAATCGACTTTTCAAAAGCAGGAACGGACATACCAGGCAGCTCAGTCCCCCTAATGTTTTAATAAATTAAAACAATTTTTGAGTACAGCTCTTTTATTAATATCTTATCTGTATTTCCAAAGAAGTAAACAATTTCTTAGAAAAAAAAAACTTCTTACGTAATTTTATTGTTAGATAATTGAAATTTTTTTAAAAGCATCAGGTGACTTTTTTTGTTCATTTACCACTCTTTTGTGTACGGAGTTGAAGTGGAATAAGTGGTATAAGTAGTAGACATATTGGTATCACCCTCTAAGCAAAGTGGTCTATCACTCCAACTGACAGATGACATACATGGCTTGTCTTTTGTACCAGCAGGATTACACACCCACCCATATGGACAAGACATTTCCCAGTCAACAACTGACGACCCAAAACATGGGGCATAAGTGTTTAAACTTTTACATGTATATTGTTTCATTGAATTACAAACATTGCACAATTTACAAGTTGGTGTATTTGATCCGGCAATCGCACATTGTCTATTTAAAGTACACACATAACCTTGAGGACATCTGTAAATTTTTCCTACATCCGGCATGCCATTAAAACATTCGTAGTACCTGAATTATAATCACAATTTGTTAATATCTTAATATATTTTTCTTGTTTCATTAAAACTTACTGATATTCACTTATGCAAGCCATATTTAAATTACAGGAAAAGCAATTACCAGATCCATATCTAATTGTGGTGATCAAGATGAAAGTGGTGAGAAATTCCTTAAAATAAAACAAAATTATTATTATTGTAATTGCTCAACAAAGAACGAAATACTTTACTTTCAAAGCAACCATTCTTGATAATTTTTCAACTTAAATTGTGATATTTTTATGAAACTGAAGAAAATTAAATTTTGTTGTACATTTCTAGTAAATTTAAAAAAAAATCGTATTGTGGGCACTCTTGCTGTTTGTCTCTCTTTATCGCGTCATGTAAACAGCAAGGATTCTTAATATTTGTTTTGAGAGAAGTTGGATTGTCAGGCCCTCGGGATTCTTCAAGCATACTGATGTTGAAAAACCAAATCAAAACGAAGTTGATCAATTATTCTAACAACAAAATTTAAGTGTCAATTAACGAGAAAGAATTCTCAAACCATATAGATGTCATCAAATTAACTCATTCCTTTTACGTTTGAATGATATTTTTTATGTAACAGAACTTGGTATATAGAAATGCACTCGTGTATATGGGCTCAAGATCACGTTTTATATTTTTTTTATTATCGTAATGATTGATAAATTTATCATTTAATTGATTAGAAATTCGAATTCTTTGAAAGTAAGTCATACTTTCAATTAAAAGCTCTCCTAAACTAAGGAAGGTGAAGCTTAAATCGAAAATATTGTTCCTTGGATGTTCTCCTATTTCAATGAAATTTCTATAATAAACTTGTACAAAATAAAATCAATTTTCAAAAAGCTTCGAAACATAATTTAAGAAAGATTATTGACCTCTAGTTTCATCGTACTAATTTCAGTATCTTATCTCGTATGAAGTCTTCGTAAATATTTTATTGATATTAATAAATGATAATATTAAGTTCTATTGATAAAAGTATATCAGGCAAATTTTCCTTTATTAATTCTTACTTATCAATAATTATGCACAAGTATATCCAGCAGAACACACTTTCAATGTAGGATTGAACAAAGTACCAGTCGCACAACGTTCACTACTACCCACAATTACTCCATTTGCCAAATAACATCTTACATATGTTCGACATGAAGGATCAATTTTATTCGGAAAAAGCCCTGTCAAATTTTCTCTTTGACACCATGCTGTAATTGCTGGTGATGGAGTTTGTGAGAATGGTGGTAGCGCAGTTGTTGTTAAAGATGCATAAAATTGATCCTCGCCCTTTAAGCAAAGTGGTCTTTCACGCCAACTCACCGGTTGCATACATGGTTCATCCCTCGTCCCAGCAGGATTACAAATCAATCCAGATGGACATGAAATTTCCCAGAAACTTACTGGTGTATCGCTGCTGCCACAACATGGAACATATGTGCTGATTGTTTTGCATGTAAATCTTCTTAATCGATTACAGGAATTGCAAATACGGCAAGCCGGTGGATCATATCTAGCTTCCTTCTTACAACCATTTTTAGAAGCAGTACACACTTGATCTGCTGGACATCGATATATTTTAGAAAAATCTGGCATTCCATTGTAGCAAGCATGGTATCTATAGAAAAAATAAATTTAAATTAAATTAATATAAAAAAAATATTAGATTCATCCTACTGAGTTTCACTTATACAAGAAACATTTGAATTAATGCCACATGTGTTACATTGACCATATCCATTTCTTATCAATGAAGTCACAAATGCGAGTAACAAAAATGCCTAAAGTTTTTTTTTATTAAATTTAATTTGCTGTATTTTAATTTATCATATTACTTACTGCAAATTCGTTTTTCATTGTTACATTGAATATCTTCTGAAACTGACGTTTTTTCTTCGAAATGAGTGCTTTTATATCATTCAAAACACATGATTTAAAGGTTGTCTACCTCTTGTAATCTCAGAGCATAAATTATGATTATATAACAATACAATGAGATTTAGGTTGAGGCAGATCCAAAAAACAATATTTACAAATGTTTGCTGTTAGATCATACTGTAGAAACTCTGAAAATCGTCTGCGCAATGATTTGCATAACGGCAAAAGTGTGAACTAACTGTACGGGTAATTCACTTGTTTTTATGTATGTGTACGTACTCTGTATTGAATGATTCAAATAAATTTATAGTAAATTAAAACACATTATTTTTTCTTGAATTTAATTTAATAATTATAATTTTTTTAATTTAATTTATTATTAGAGTTATTGTAAATAAAATTAATTAATTTTTTATTATCCGCAGCTTATAATGGCGGTAAGCTGTGGGTTTCTTATAATCATTTTTCTTTTTATTTAAGTTACTTAGCAATCTATTTTTTAACAATTTTGTAAAATAATGGATACAAGTTTTTGTTCCGAATTTTAATAAACTAATTACATTTTTGCAAGGAGAAGAAAATTTAGGTAATAACAAATTAATTATTTCTTTCGAAATTCCTAAACATTGGGGACGTTCGTGAAATAAAACTGATGTAGTTTTAATAATTTGCATCACTCTTTTGCACTTATTTTTTGTATGATGCTTATGTATTTAATTGATATTATTTTTATTTTTATTATTATAATTCTTATTTAACCACTTTTATTATTATTTTTTATTTTTTTTACAAGTTTTATATTGCAGTCGCTTTTTTTCTTTGAAAGCGTGTTTTGGCCAAACGGTTCATCTGAGACCCGAAATATGTTCTAGACTTATGTTCGTATTCACCGTGGGAGTGTTTATGCATCAAAAAAATATAGGGTGCCCATACAAAAAAATAGGGTGACCAGGTGGAAAATTCCGAAATTTTCCGGGAAAAAATTTTTTCATACAACACAAATTTTCATTCACATCACATTCATCTCTTAAAGGAATGTGCTTTATGTATCGCTTGATTTTGAGTGTTAGAAATCGTAATCAACACTCAAAAACAATAAATAAAAATCACAGTCCAAAATCTAATGAACTGAAGTAAGTGAAGTTTATCAACTTCAAAAATACAAGTTTTCGAAATGTGAACACAAAAACATAAAACAAGGGAAAAAATTAAAATCTGAAACTTGTACAATTTTGGTTCTCATCAATAGAAAAATTTTCATTAATTTTTAGCAAGATACCGTCATAATTACAAATTGTACAAGTTTCAGATTTTAATTTTTTCCCTTGTTTTATGTTTTTGTGTTCACATTTCGAAAACTTGTATATTTGAAGTTGATAAACTTCGCTTACTTCAGTTCATTAGATTTTGGACTGTGATTTTTTTTATTTATGCGTCCACACACATACGTACACTCGTTCGGAATTTTTTAGTTGCGCCGGTTTACGTTTGCAAATCTTAGCGCTGCTATACACACGTACGTTATATAGTAAGTTTCTACAGTATGGTTAGATCAAAAAAATATTACTATGATTATGCGTACCTCTTGTGCGTAGATGAACCGCAACTAATGTGAAAATTTAGGAGATAAGTGATTATTAATTACCTTTTGAACTGTTTCATTACAAGTTTCTTTTGCGGCTTCTGCTGTTGCCATCAAAATTTTTTCCACATTATTTGACTCGCTAAATGCCTAACTTCTGCATCTCTTTTTTTACTTTTTTCCGTTTTTTATGAAATGGTTTCAGGATTCTTTTCGGAGTTTTTATATTTTTACGTGGGACAACATCTGGCAGCTTTTAGTTGAAATTAATAAACAAATAAGTCTTTGTTTCTTTTTACTGATTCCCATTTCTGGAAATATCTTAAATGTTTATTTCTAATTATTGTTTTCATTTTTGTTTCATTCAATTCATTATATATTTTTATAACTAGAAGCTTTTGATGGATAAAATTCAAACACTTGTCAAAATAAAAAAGGCGCGATCTTAGATTTACTTATTTGTTTATCTTCAACTGTAATGCCTCTAATAGTAAACATTTAACTTTATTTAATTTTTTTCCCAAATATTTATTCAATTATATCATTAAATCAAAATAAGACGAACAGAGAAGCAATCAAGACTTAGGTGGTAAATTTAAAAAATAATATTTTGAATGATAAATCATCTCATCAAAAATATATATTTTTTAAAGAAAATATAATAGTTAAGATTCACGTTACTTCATACTTGCATGATCCAAAAAAAAAGAAGAACAGATGATTGATTGATAAAGATGATAATTTTTCATGATCGAAATAATCATAATACTTACTGTTAATAATTTATGATTTATCTAATTTTATAAAAATTTTAAAATATTCAAAAAATGTTTATAATTTTTTTTTAATAAAGTGTTAATTCATATATTTATTATAAAATAAAATGTTTTTGTTTGTTTGTTCAGCAAAATTGTTAAATATTTTCCAATTTATTTTACAATGCACAATATAAAACGCATATTCTCTATGCGTACTATACAATTCAATACGAAATCAACAAAATATTATACACAAATATGTAAGTAGAAGAATTTTCAGACAATTTTTTATTTAAATCTTATCTCTTTTTATTTACCAAAAAATTGCGTATAATATTTTTCGTTCTATTAAATTGTTAAATAATGAAAATTTAAACAAAAAAATTCTTATAATCAAGTAATTTCTTTAATAATTTTCTAGATTGTCCTCTCCCATATCTGCAGCCAGCTTCTGCTGAATTCCGTTCAGACAAAGTGGCTTATCATTCCAACTCACAGGTGGCATACATGGAGTTTCTTTGGTACCAGCAGGATTACACATCCAACCAAGTGGACAAGGAAACTCCCAGTCAACAATTGATGTTCCGAAACAGGGAGAATAAGTGTTAAAAGTTTTACATGTGTATTCTTTCATTGAATTACAAACATTGCACAATCGACAAGTGGGGTTATTTGATTCCGCAACTGCACATTGTCTGTTTAAAGTACACACTTGACCTTGAGGGCATCTGTAAATGTTTCCCAAGTCCGGTGTCCCATTAAAACATTCAAAGTATCTGTTAAGAAACACAAATTAATATCTTGCTAAGTTTTTATAAAATTTAATTTTTAAAAACTTACTGTTCTTCACTTATACAAGCCATACCTAAATTACATGTATAACAACTACCAGACCCATATTTTATAAGGGTGAACACCATTAAGGTGATGAGAAATTCCTTTAAATTTAAATCAACCATTTTGATTGTTCTTCAACTTATAATAAGAATCTCAAGTAAAACTGATCAAAATAATATTTTTTTTTTAATATTATCGCAATTCCTGATAAATAATTTATACGTCATTTGATAGACTTGAAATTTGATTTATTTTATTGTCACTTTAATGATAAGCTCCGCAAACCAACAGTTTTCTTATTTGAGCTCTATCCAGACAACATAAAATAAATTTTCAAATTTAAAAAAATTATTTTGATAATAAATTTCGAGACACACATTGAAAGGAAAATTGACCTCTATTTTCATCGTATTAATTTAAATTCCTTATCTCGTATGAAGCCTTCTTTGCAATCTTGTTTTTTATAAATAAATGATAATGTTGAATTTTTATTGCTAAACTGAATCATGGAAAATTTCCTTTATTAATTCTTACTTATCAATAATTATGCACAAGTATATGCAGCGTCACACACTCTCTTTGAAGGGTTGAACAAAGTACCAGTCGCACAACGTTCACTTACTCCCACAACTTCTCCATTTTCCAAATAACATCTCACGTAAGTTCTACATGAAGTATCAATTTTATTTGGAAAAACTCCTGTTGAATTTTCTCTTTGACACCATGCTGTAATTGATGGCGATGGAGTTTGTGAGAATGGTGGTAGCGCGGTTGTAGTTAAAGATGCATAAAATTCATTCTCTCCTTCTAAACAAAGTGGTCTTTCACGCCAACTCACGGGTTGCATACATGGTCGTTCCTGCGTTCCAGCGGGATTACAAATCAATCCAGATGGACAAGATAATTCCCAAAAACTCATTGGTGTATTGCTGCTGCCGCAACATGGAAGATATGTGTTGATTGTTTTGCATGTAAAAGTTTTTAATCGATTACAGGAATTGCACAGACGACAATACGGGGAGTATAAAGTTGCATTCATGCATCTAGAATTATAAGAACACACTTGACCTGCTGGACATCGATGTATTTGAGTTAAATCTGGCATTCCATTGATGCATGGATGATATCTATAAAAATAAATTTAAATTCAAATTAAGTTAATATAAAATAAAATTAAGACTCATCCTACTGAGTTTCACTTATACAGGAAACATTTGAATATATGCCACATGAATAACATTGACCATGAACATTTTCTATCAATGAAGCCACAAAGGCGATTAACAAAAATGCCTGAAAAAAATTATTTTGTTTGAGTTTGTTCTTGTTAAAAAAATATATTACTTACTGTCAATATCTTCTTCATCTTTGATAAAATTTCAACTGAAACTGACGTGTTTTCTTCAAAACAAGTGCTTTTTATTTCGTTCTTAACTTATTTTCAAGGTTACATTACATTTTTTTTTAAGCTCATAGCTTAAATCATGATTACATAACAATAGAATACACTTGTAACCTAGCCAAAATTAAAAAATATCTACAAATTACAGTGATTAGGTCATAAAAATAATATGAGCACTTTTATCACGTGTCCTATTGTCTAAAGATGGTCGCGAATAATGTTACGAGGAATTTAACGAGGAGGCAGGAACTACCTGATATAATAATTTATTCATAAAAATTTCTAAACGTGAGCTACCCCTTCGTAAGAGAAATTTTCCGTTAAAAAATCACGTTTCTTAAGGAGTGGAGAGCAGGGTTCAGAGGTAATCCGCCCGCACCTCGCCACTTGTCAATCAAATTTTTCCTTATCTTATCATAATTTTTATTATTATTTTCTAAATTTTTTCAAAGAAAAAAATGGCAACATAGATTAATTTTTATTAAGTGTAAATCTTTTGATTCTTCTCGAATTCAAATAAAAGATAATGAAACAAAATTTCTTATCTTCATTTCTTTTTGTCAAGTATCTTTATTATCGTAATTGCTTCCGAGAAAATAATTTACTACAATTTTACAACTTAAGATAATGGTTTCTATTTATGAGAATGTTTAATTAACAATTATAAGTAAGTGTGTTGATATCTTAAGTAAATCAGTGCTTTTTCGTGCTTCCTCGATTAAAGTTCTCGAATAGGTTTTATTTTAATTTAAAGGAAATATGATGAATTTCAAACTCTGCCTTTTAGTTCTCAGTCTTGTTAATTTTTCAAATGTTGCGGCATATTACGGTATAACAGCAGGTGAATTTTGTCATATTTTCTATGGAGACGTTGGTTATTTCTTGCTTCCAGGTGACAGTACATGTAAAAAGTATGATGTTAATTTATTTTTGATTAAATCTAAGAATAAAATTGATAAAATTGTTTTTCAATTCACATTTTAGCTACTTGTACTGTTACATAAACGATAAATTTTACCTTGATGGAATCCTTTTGCAATGTCTTGGATCACAAATTTTCAGTATGGCTCACCAACGATGTGTATGGGAATCTGAAGCGAGATGTGTTCCCATGAGAACTACCGTAGAGCTCTTAGATGATATAAAATTTAATTTTGACAATAAAACAACAATTTAACTTTTTAAAATACGTATAATGTTTTTCTTTTATTTTTTCATTATAATTTGAATATCCACCAAATACATTTTACTTTTTTTTTATTGATTAATGTAATCATTTTATATTTATATTTTAAATTTTTTATGTCTCACAATAACAATACAATTCTACGTTTTTTTTCTTGATACTAATTATTTGAAATAAAATAATAAAAAAAACCTGCTTCAGGAGAAAAGTCTTCTACTAATTTCTACCACGATGAAGTTCTAGCTACGTAACATTTTTTGTCTTTTTGAAGATATGCATTTTATTATCAATGTAATTTTCTATCATATTCTTCATCTACATTTTATTTTGCTATGATCTTTTAATATTGGTCCAGTAAAAAGAGATTTTTTTTTGTAAGATCAGATCGTTAATTCAAGTTTACTTTCAAGCAGGGATTTCATTTAAATGAATTGAAATGAAATAAAGTTAAAATAAAATATGATGTATATATGAATGTAAGACTCCTCTATTTAAAGATTTTACACTACTCAGAGTAAAACTTCTCAAAGTAAAACTTATCAAAATATAACTCCTCAGAGTAAAACTTCTCAAAGTAAAACTTCTCAGAGTAAAACTTCTCAGAGTAAAACTTCTCAAAGTAAAACTTCTCAAAGTAAAACTCCTCAGAGTAAAACTTCTCAAGGTATAACTCCTCAGAGTAAAACTCCTTAAAGTCAACTTGAAAGAACAGAGAACTCGAAATTTGACCATAGAGCACTTACAACTAAATTTGAGGAGTGAGTTTCATGATGATTGAAAAACTTTCTTTCTTTCGTTTGATTTTCGTATGAAGGGATTCAAAAGCTCTCGCCTCAATTTCAATGTTTTACTCCTCATTTAACTCACTTCTCATTAAAATCACTCCTCATTTTTGACTCATTTCTGTACCTGCTCATCTTAAATTCATCATTTAACATTTTCTGTTCTAACTTTATATGAAAAGGAAAAAACAATCCATGTAAGTGTAAATAATAATAATGATGATAATAATATTAATTTGTTTAATATTTAATCAAATTTGTCACTACACAAATATATTTTTTATTATTTTTTTTTAATTTAATGCATTCAATAAGATTTTTATTCTTTTTTTTGTATTTTGTAAGCAGGTGATTCAATTTAATATTTAATAATAATATATTATTTTATATCATTTATAACTTTGATAATAATTATTATTAATTTACACATTTAATGCCATGAAATATGAATAATATTTAATATTTTCTGTTAATTCTCATTTTTTTTATTAGATTGTCATTTCTTTTAGTATTCATTATTATTTTTTTTATTTAGATCATCATTTTTTGTTATGATTTGTGTATATATATAATATTTTATACTTTTTTTCATTATAATTATACATATATAACAGTCAATGCTTGCATATTTAAGATTATTTGTTAGCAATATATATATATTTATTTTTATTAATATTATTATAATATTAAAGAACGGTAGGTTGGATTTCATAAAATGTGTTGTCACACTGTTATATTCATTAATTTTTTTTATAAGTTTCTTAGTGTTAAATGTAATATGATCATTTTTCAATTTTCTACTGTTTAAACAAAAATTATAATGATAGAAATATAAAAAAAAAAAATATTTTAAAATTTTAAATTAGGCCGCGACAAATGAATTTCAAAAGTTTTGTCCGATGCCCCTTTTGAAAAGTCAAAAAAGACGTGGGGCATAAAAAAAAAAAATTTTTTTTTGAACAGGATTTTCAATTGAAAATTCATGTTTTTTAGAAAATTTCAACAATTTTTAAGTAATTATTACGTTATTGTGGTGAATTAGCCTGAAAAAACTAAATAAACCAAAAAAATCCAATTGAAATTCCTTTAGCAAAATTTTAAAGTCCAAAATTTTTAACGGTCAAATTTTTTTAAATAGGTTTTTATGAATTTCTGAGTGATTTCTTTGTAAACCTTACAAAAAACATTCTCAAAAGGCAATTAATTAAAAATGTAAGCAATTATACGTCTGTTATTGGTATTATTTGAAATAAATTGCCTTAAAAACATAATCTGCAAGAAGAACCTTTTTTTTTTTTGCCCCCCCATCTAACATGTTATTGGATTAGGAGAAAACTTTCGATTTTCATTTGTCGTGGCCTTATAATCTTAAAATATTTTTACTCAATATGAGCTTTATATATTAAAAAAAACATAATAAATTTTGTTAACTTTGATTAAAAAATTTGAAAAAATGAAATTTTATATTAATAATTTAATATTCAATTAATTTTATTTTTTTAATGTATTTTATTAACTTTCATAGAAAGTTAAATTTGTATCAAGTTTATTTCAATATTAAATTATTATTATAATTTTTATCATCATAAAAGATAAAAACATAATTTAATTTCGTATAAATTTTGTTAACTTTGTTTTTTTTAGAAAAAAATTCATTCATTCCAATTAAAATTAATAAAAAAAATAATTTAAATATAAAATATTAAGTTTTAATTTAATAATAAATTAAACATAATAAAAAATGTTTAATATTATTATTTTAATATAAATGTTTACTTGATTCAATGAATATTTTTTATAATATTTTCTAGTGTAATTTTAATGATAGTATTTTAATAAGAAAGATTTTTTTTTATTTTTTATTATTTTGCACATTTATAGCAATAGCTTTAATATTATAATAATGATTCAAGGAAATGTTTAATGTTTTTTTTTGTTTGTTTTTATAAAAGCTTAAATTTTATATAATTTATATATTTAATTTTTTCATTTAAAGTTTAATTATTACAATTATTATGTTTTAAAATGGACATTTTTTTTCTTTGGCCATTCTTTTGTTTGCTTATTTGTTGTTGTTCATCTATTGTTAACTCTAGAATTTCACATCACAAATATATATTTATTAATATATTTTATATAAGTATAAATATATTGTATATTGTGCATTTTTTGCTTGAAAATGATTTTTTTTAAAAAAAATATGTATTAAAATGATAATAAAATTATATTTGTATTAATTTTTTTTTTGTTTTTAAATTTACTGGAAAGACAGAAGCAATATTTTTATTTTTTTATATTTTTTACTTATTTTTTATTATTATTTTTTTATTACTTCACTACACAATTATAAGATTGATTTTAATTGTAATAATAATCGTGAAACTATTTTTATTTATTTTTTTAATATCATTGAGTTTTAATTTTTTGTTTACATACTATTAAGAATCATTTTATGTTTTTTTTTTGCTACTACACAAGATGATTAAAATCTAGTTTTTTATTAGTATGTATTAAAATTTCTTTAATGGTGCTTTTTTACGATGGGATGCTTTTACTTCTTTTTTGTTACATTTTAATACTATTACTGAAGATTGAATTTACTTTAAAAAAATAAAAAAATATATTAAAATTAAAGAAAAAACACTTACCGTTAAATTAAAAAGAAAAACTGAATTTTATATAGAAATACAGTCAAGTCTCTATATAGTAAAAAATAAGCTGTACGTAATGATTCTATAAAAGGACAAGTCAGTTTTCTATCGATTTACAGTTTCTATAGATACTGACTTGTCATTATATAGAATTATTACGTACAGCTTATATTTTACTATATGGAGACTTGACTGTAAAATAAACATAATAATAATAATTGTTAAAAACAATGGAATTTGAAAGAACTGTCAAATTTGACATTTATCTTCATTGATAAAAAAGTTTCATTGATGCTCATAAGTAAGTACAGGTTTAAGATACGTTCTGTATGCTAAAATTGTCTTGAGAAATGTCAAAATATTTCTAGCAAATTCATTACTGAGCTAATTGGGTTCGCAAGTGAAAGTTTGACAATCCCTATTTACGTCCAGAATTTTTGAAGTTTCCATATCTTCATGTATATAAAATCAGCTATGAAATTTAATCTGCTTACCTAGTAACAGACAAAGGTTTGACAATACAGATTTACGTACAAGATATTTGACATTTCCGTATGTGTATCTATACAAAATGACCTGTCAAGTTTTATCTACTTACTCCCTTAGGGGGTAAGCTAATAATATTTGACAGTTTACTTTGTATAGATGCACATATGGAAACTTCGTAAATCCTAAATTGTCAAACTTTCAACTGCTAACCTGGTTAGAATAAAATTTCGTTTTGACGTTTAATTTTTATGGAAACTTCAAAATATTTCATGAAAAACTTTCATATGTCAAAATTAGTTCTAGTTTGTAAACTTTACGTTAAGTAACTTGATAGTTCATATTCTATAGATACCCATACAGAAACTACAATTTTTTTTTTAAATGTTTCACATTTTAACCCTTTGAGTTCAAAATCTAAACCAAGCAAAGAAAAAAATATTTGAATGGGTATCATTATTAAGTATCCTAATTATAAGTAATTGAGACAAAAAAACATTTTCAGCTATGTATAATTAGGCTTTTTTAGCTATGTCCCGTATATGGGACAAATTCATTATGAAACATATTCAAAGGACGATGCTAGTTCAGATAGTATTTAACCCTTTGGGCGAATTGTCCCATATATGGGACAATTTTGAATTTGTAACTTTGAGCGCTTTTGTCCCATATACGGGACAATATTTGAGGGTCTGTATCGGAGCTATGGGAAGAGTTACAACTTTTTCTTTTGTGCAGCTAATTTAGTAGTAACTAGAAGATAAAAGAACGGAAATAAAAAAAATTTTCAATTGACTTCTTTATTATTTAATTCACATTGAAAGAAGTCAACCTCCACATTTTACATTTTTTTCATTTTTTCAAACTTCAAAATTCAGGCTCGCAGTTATATCGCTCCTGAATTTTAAATCGTTTGTTGTTCCTGTAACTTACATCCCTTCTTAACTTTTTTGCATCATGAAAAAAATTTTAGGATCGATTGAAGTCCATTTTTCAAGCGATTCAAAATTGTCCCATATATGGGACAATTCGCCCAAAGGGTTAAAGAGATTCAGACATAGTTGTTTTGACAACTGTCAAACTATTGAATTAGTTCAACTTGAAAAAATCTGAATTTCCAGAAAATAAAATTATAGAACATTCAATAGAAGAAAATTGGACTTAAGTCTGAAATGGATGTCTTTTCATAGCTTAACGCCAATTACAAATATTCATTTGATTGTCAGAATTTTTTTATATTGAAGTACAAACAGAAACGTCAAACATTTTCTTAGAAAACTCCTTACTGGGTACGCGAGTGACAGTTTGACAATCTCTATTTAAGTACAGAATTTTTGAAGTTTCTGTATGTGTATCTATGCAAAATGAGCTGTCAAATTTAATCTGCTGAAACATTGACGGTTTTTTAGAAATGTCAATTTTTGATCTTGTTTTGACATTTTAATTCAAATTTCAGCCCTAAAGTTTTCACATAGGAAAAAAACAATTTTAAATTTTAATAAATTGAATATTTTTCCTACACAGCTTCCTAGAAACCCACTTCCCCCGATTGTGACAGCTGTCAAAAGTCATCTGTCAAAAATGTTCATCAACTCAAGAAAACCATAAAAACCAAACATAACTGAAAAAATAATTTAAGAAAAATAAAGCAGAATAAAATAATAAAACAAATAATTTCAATTAAAGAAAAAGTAATTTAAAATTATTTATTCCACAGTACACTAATGGCGTGTCTACATTTAAAACCTGCCATTATATTAGTAAATAATTAAAATAATCATAATTTTTTTTTCATGTATAAATTCAATTTTTAAAATTTCATGCTTTTGTTTATCATTAAATTTAATTAATGTTTAGGCGTAGTTTTTTTTTCTTCTTTTCAGTAAATTTTAATATTTAAATTTCTTTCAAAGTTGGCGTATTTATTATACAGTACAATTAAACTTGTATTTATTTAAATATATAATAACTTTAACTTTCAAGTTAAATTTAATAAAAATTAAAAATGCGACATAATGATGTCAGTTATTTTTTTTATTTTAATCAGATTATCATTTTTTTTTTTTAATATTAATTAAGAATTATATTATATAGCAACATTTAGCAAAACATTTTCTAGAAAAAATAGTTTATTTATTTTCTTTTGTTGTATTGTAATTATCATAATTATTATTTTATTTTTTTTATTTTTTGTTTAAGATGCAGCAAGAATTTATTATTTTTTTTTAAATGTTAACTGTTTTTTTCTTGTTTTATTTTATTTTATTTTATTATTATATAATAATATTTTATACTTTTTTTTTGTTCTTTTATAACTTTTGATATAATAATAAAAAAAAATATTATGAAGTTTGTTTAAGATATATTTTTTTTCATAATAATAATAAGAAATTATAATTTTAATTTTTAAACATTATAAGAATAAAATAAGAAAATTTAAATGATTGACATTAAATTGATTGTATAATGATTTTTATTTTAAAATGATGAAATAAAAACAAAGAATTTAAATGAAATTTAATAAAGAACATATTTTTGTTAATATATGCATAATACGCACAATTTATAATATAATAGTCATGAACATCATGAATAATAATTTTTTTTGTAATATAATTTTCATTTATATATTTTTTTTATTTAAATTTAATTATAACCTTTTTTTATCATGATTTTATTTTATTTATTTAATTTTTTTTTAATTTAAAATAATAATAAAAATATTATCTATTGTATACTTTATATCTTTTACACAATATAATAAAGATATAGAAGCATTATCATTATTATAATTAAACATCAACATGATTGCATTTATTATTATTATAATAATTTTATATTATTATTATTTGTTTTATTCATTTATTTATTTATATTTATTATTATAAAAGCGAATATAATAAATTTTATATCGCATATACACATTTCAACTTTTTTGTTTGTTTAAATTTAGTAGCAACTTTGAGATTTCATCCTTAACAATTTCCCTCACCTGATTTACAATTTAATTTAAAAAAAAACATAATTAAACATCTCTGTTTAATAACAGAAAAAACAAATTTAACTATTAGGCTCCTTTTAAAACAAAGCAATTTTAATAATTAATATAAAAATATTTGAAAAAAGAAAACAATTATAATTTAAACATTATATACATGAATATTATAACATATTATTATTTGTTTATTTTTTTTAATGATTATTATTTTTTTTTATCAACGAGTTTTATCAACATTGTAATTTAGTAAAACAAAGTTATTATTTTTTTTAATTAAATAACATTTGAATTAATTAATCATTTAATAAAAAGTATACAAAAAATTAATTTTATCATATTAAGTTTAAATATTATTTGATTATAATGAAAAGTAACAATTAATAATAAAATATTTATTTTCATTATTTTTTTTGTAACAAAAATCGATTTAAACATTGAAATAAATGTTATTTAAACATTAAAAATTATATTTAGAATTTGATTCTAATGATATTTAATGTATAACATTAAAAAAAATGTTTAAATTTAATATTTATAATGATTATAAAAATCATAATAAAAAATAATTAAAGTTAAAATTATAATTCATTTTAATAAAAATAATTTTAATAGAATATTTAATTGATGTTAACATGTTATTATTATTATTATAATTAATTAATAAAAGTTTTGTTTAAAATAATCTGATTATTTTTTGTTTTATGTTTTTTTTGTTTTAATGTAAAAATACAATAATAATATGATGATGATGTTATAATGTATAAAATTAATTAAATTATTTTAATAAAAATTATGCCAAATTTTCAGGATCAGGCCATAATTTTTCTTGTTCTTCCAACTCATTTTCAAATCGAATCTCAATTTCACGAATACCATTGGCAATTCCTTCCTCATCACACGATTCATCGTCATTTTTGTTCATTTTACTGCTATTTATGGTGTTTGAACGTGTTTTAATTAAGGATTTTGTACTCACATTGGCTGATTTTGATGAGGATTGTGTTGATGTATCTGCATTTGTTCCCCATAATTTTGCATTAATTAGGTCTGTTTCATTGTTCCAAAAGAGTGACGATGATGAGGAAGATGGAAGTTGGCTGCTGGTAGATCGGGTTGCTGCTAACGATGATACTTGGCCGGAACTGAAAGAGTTTGCTTTTGCTAAGGGATTCTGTGGAAAGAAAAATTGAGAGTGAGTATTAATTGTGAATTTTAGTAAAACAAAAAAAATTGTAAGATGAGTGTGAAGTTTTCATCAGAAGGTTTTTCAAAACTTCGTGGGATTTTTTCAAAATTTGAGTTTTTTTGTAAGTTCTTCTAAGTTTTTTTTATAATTGACTGGTTTTTAAATAATTTTCAATGTTTTATGAAAAAAAAAATATGTAAATTCAAACTTCACACTCATAACATTTAAAATTTCTCCTTACATGTAAATCACTTGGAACTAATCCACCAACTAAACGAGTCAATTTACGCTTTTGCGGTATTTGAGCCGGTTGTTGTTGTTGGTTCAATTGTTGTTGTTGTTGTTGATGTTCCTGTATAACTGCTGCCTTTCCTTGTAAACTCTGCGTTTGTCTCAATCCAGCAATTTTGTGATCTACTCGCGATAATTCCATTTGTAATTGATTGTTGTCCGATAATCGCTTCAGATAAAGTGCTGAAGAAACATCCAACAACTTATTTAAATTTGATTCAGTACTACTCAAATTATTATTATTATTGTTGTTGTTGTTGCTAACTGTAACGGTGGGCGACATAAGTTTAATGATTGCATCTTGGACCGTTGTTGATGTCGTTATATGATGATTAACGGTAGACGACGTTGAATTTGACGAATTTGTGGAAGTGATTGTTGAGTTACTGTTATTATTATTGTTGTTGTTGTTATTATTAAACAAATTATTAAGATTACTTGGTGATGTGGTTGACGAATTATTATTATTGTTATTATTTGCATGTAACCAGTTTGTATCGATATTTGGCGAATTATCATGCAATTGTCTGTGTTGATCTGCTAATGCTGCAAGTTCTGTCAATGATTTTGATCCATTCAAAAGGGTATCAAGACCAGTTAATGATTGTTGTTGTTTTAATGGATTACTTGGCATCCGGGAAATTGGTCCAAATTTATTGCAACTTGTTGTTGTTGTTTGCTCAAATGGAACATAATCATCATCAAGAATTGAATCTGATCGGACAAAGGTATCTTTGTTAGTTGAGCCTGTGGCACCACTCGTATCAATTTGATACATAGACGGTGATGCATGATGATGATGTTGATTCATTGAAGACGAGGATGATGGAAGATTTTGTGTGACATTTGATGTCGCGGATGATTGAGGATTTGCATTCTGTGAATTACTCGCAAATCCCCAATAATCAAGTAATTCATGTTTCTTACTTGGATTACTATAAATATTGCCATTAATTTGATCATGCATCACATTTGTATAATTATTTTGGTGTTTTGTGATTGATATTGAATATCATTATTTCCAAATATTTCCTTATTCGTTTCAATTTCCTGCATAATTTCACGACGACGATTTATCAGACTGTGCAATTGCATTGCCATATTATTTGTGGCATTACTTTCCTTGGCCATATTTAGCAGGTGTGTTGGCGATGTGCGGAACATTGGAAGCGATTGCGTACTTTTAACTGGAATTTTATTTGGAATTTGTGGAGCTTTTTGTTGTTGACTCACCGCCTGTTGTTCCCACTCAATTATCTGACGAATTAATTCAAGTTTACGTTGATCCAACTTATCCAAGGGATATTCATGAGCATTTTGCAGCTGTTTGAGGAAGGGATTGGCTTGGGAAAACACCCCATCAGATGATTGGGGATGCATTTGTTGTTGCATTAAATTGTTGTAAAATTCATTGACATATTGCGGGGGTGCTGACGGTGATGCAGCAAGTGGCATTTTGTTTCCATACATATTTGGTGGAAGTTGAGGATTTGAATTGTTGTTATTGTTGTTGTTAAGATGTGGCGGAGGAGGGGGAGGTGGTTGCATTCCATATGACGATGAAGGAGGTCGAAAATTTCTAATGTTTGCTAGCAATGGATTGTTTGGCGGAATTGGTGGTCTTTGTTGTTGTTGTTGTTGTTGCATGTAATTTGGATTTACAAAATTATTTGGATCCGTATTGTATGGAGTTGGAGGTGGCGGAATAACTGGAGGAAATCGATTATTCATTTGTTGTGGTGACATCATCGGACCTGGTGGACTTGCATTGTACATTGCAGCCGGATTCGCTGGGAGTGATAAATGTGGCAACAATGGAGGATGACTTCCCATTGCACCACCACCACCTCCCGGAACTTTATTATCATTTACATGTCCAAATCTTGCTCCTGCCTGATTTTTTGCATATCGCATTGGGGAATGCTCCTCACCAAATGATCCTGAACGCCCGATCGGTTCCCCCAAATACTCAATTGTTTCTTTTGGAGTACTTGCCGTTGCTCTTAAGGGTAATTTCTTGACTTTGGCACGATATCGTTCCAATTCATCCTCAGAATGAGCAAATGTACAGTTACCGGCCCGTGGACACGTGCCTCGAATTTTTAGATCACGACAAAAACTTATTTTGTACTTGCTGTTTTGTAAAACGTGACTCGTATCTTGTAGTTTACGATTACCGTGTTGCTGCACAAATTCAACTAAGCCTTGGACAACGTGACGAACGGCATCCAATGTGGTTGCACATTCTTTCAATGTCGGGATTGTACTTTCCGATACTGAAAATATTTAAATTGAAATTAAGAAATAAAAATTACCAGGAATTTAAAATGAACATACCAGGATCAATTCCAGCCAAATGTTTGAGTTGAGTTCTCAGACCAGATAAATTAGCTGGATCTCCTGTGCGTTGCAATGCGATCACAAGTTCTTGTACTGATTGTTCAAAGGATTGCGGTGTCTGTAATTTATCGATGATACTTTGCATATGGGATTTGTGAGCTGTGTCTCCGTACAAGAGGGAAGACCACTGATCTGGAGCAATACGAAGACCAGCTTCTGTTGCAATTTGAACAATTTGAGCATCGTGTTCTCGACGCAATGCCTCATAAGTACGATATTCCTCCTTGAGCTGCATTAACGATGAATCTCCCTCACGTTTTGACACCTTGAAACAACTTGCCCTGTAAAGGAGCTGAACAACGTGTCCAATACTCGTTTTAGATGCCTGATGAAAATGGGGCTCGAGGCGTTGAACTACAAACATTACAAGGACTTTCCTTGAAAGTGCCGATCCATCTTCGAGTGCTAGCAAGACTAACTTTAAGACCTCTTCTTGCATGGCTGGTCCGAGAAACTGGCAGCCACGTGCACGAACAGCAGCCCACAAATTTGTACTGAGTTGTTGGGGATTTTGGTGTTGGAGAATCAATTCAGTCACTGTACGTTCACCAAGGGAACGAGCTGCTCTCAAGGACCTTATCTTACCCTCATCTTCCATCAGTTGACAATTGACTAGAGTCACTAACTTCCGTATCATTGGTCGCGACAACAAATTTCCCGTACTACCATTTATATATGGCTTTAAATACAACGCCAGTTCTTCAATTGCCGTTTTTGCTTCATTGTAATATTTTAAATCTTCTTCAGACAGTTTTTGAACACTACTTGGTACGACTGGTTCTGTCTTTTCCTTTATTGATGTATCGTCTTTCGTCTCAACGTCTTGTTTATCACTTGTTTCATCTAAATTTTCTGCTTCACTATTTAATTTACTTGTACTAGGTGATGGTGATTTTGGTGCTGAGTCTTTATTTTCACCAGCACAATTAATGAGTTGTAAAATTGCCGAATTAACAGGCAAATAATCAATATCACTTATGATTGCGGTCTGAAAAGAAACATTTCAATTAAAAATTTGAACCCTAATATATAAATTCAGATCTCACCTGATCAAAAGGACACTGTTTACGATGCAATGTGGCTAAGCATAACTTACATATGGTATGGCCACAGCCTAAACTAATTGGGGAACGTTGTAATGTGAAATCATGTTGGCAAATAGGACACAACAGAAAATCGGACCATTGTAAATTTGCCTGAATCGGCATTTTGCTATAACAAAAAAAAACAGATACAAATAAAAAAAAAATTGTTAAAATATGACAGAATTTCAGTCAATGTTTGCTATATGTTACATAAAAAAAAAATTTGATGGTTGGTATGTGAAATCATAGTGTTTGGTAAAAATAAAGTGATTTTATGACGTAATTTTTTTCTGTGTGCCATGCACTACACGTACATCGTAGATACAGCAAATAGATAGATAGATGATGAGAAAAACGGAAAATTGTATGCATCATCAAAGTTCACATACAAAAAAAAAATTACAAAATCTGTTCCATGGTTCAAAGGTCAAATATTTTTTGATAATTCACATTCCAATAAGAATTGGATTCACTTTTAAATTTCCTCACATTTTCTCTGCATATTTCGAGAATCATTTTACAACTAGTCACGATTTATCAACTAAATTCACTTAACTTTTACTGTTATATTCAAAGAAATAAGTTTTTTTTGCTTTTTCTAAAAATATCTGAGGGGGAGGAGAGCGAATACAATGTTCATCACAGTTAACACATAAATAATTTTTTATTTTATTTTTATATTTAGACCACAAAAATACCTTTGAACTATAAAAAAGGCTCGAAATTGAAATTGAATCTTAAATTATTGATATTAAATCAAATTAATTTTCCAATTATTATTGTTCGAACCAAAAAAAAATAAAAATATTTTTTTTTTATATTTTTAACCTTAATTCAGCTCCTACACGTACAAAATACAAGGCTCATTGCATATTACATGCAATTTGTATCTACGTATCATACGTGAGAACACACACAAGTGCGTATTTATATACATTCATATGACGTGACGAAATAATTTTATTTTTGCGAAATCCATATTTTTGGAATTTTCGAGGTGTTAAATTGCCCAAAAATTATTTCAATTCACATGAACATTGAATTTAACTTGAAATCACTTTAATTTTCTCGTAGTTAAAATTAAATTCTCTTTTATTTGTGTGTAAATTTCAGATTTCCTTGTATTTTTTTTATAAATTTAGAAGGTAACATTTTTTTTCTTTCAAGGTAAAAGTTGATTAGCTGGCACACAGAGAGAAGTAAGTGGTGACACTGAGAATTTTTATTTTCCATATTTGATTGATTTTGCAGATGAATTTCACTTTATTTTCACTTTGCACTTGATCGTTACAAGTTTAGGATTGATTTTATCACTTTTTTTGGATTATTACCTGATTTTATAATAAAAAACATATCACATTTTAATTCAGTTAATGATTTTTAGTTTTTTCTAGTTTTTGTTCAACTAGTAAGTGTTAGAAGCATGGACACGACTTCGCAGAGTGAGTTTTTGTGAAATGGACACTTTGTTTGATTGGAACACGAATGATCGTGAAATCTAATTGGAATTGAAAAATATAATATATATATATATATATATATATATAAAGTGATAAATTTAACACTCAAATGGAAGCATTTTTTTAAAAGGGCCGGCTAATTTTATTCATTCAAGTTCTTGCTTTAACCACGTGAGACCTACAATTTAAGTAAAAGTTTAGTACATGCCCGAGACTGGATTCGAACTCCTGTCGCAGGATTCTCGTCAAACATACCAGTCACTTAACCAACTCGGTCAACGAGCTCCTTTATCCCCGATCCCCACTAAGAAGAAAAGCAATTGTAATTCAAACAGACAGACTAAAAGATGGAAAATATTTCAACACCCAATGATATTAATAAGTTCAATCAAACATTTAAGTCGTTAAATGAGCTTATCGAGTCTTGTTTTGGGCAATACAAGTAAAACAATTTATAAAGAAAAAATAGAAATTTTCATATCTGTAGCGTTCTTATCTAAACAATTAAATACACTTCTATTCTTAGTCAAAATATTAAATCTTTATTTTACTTCTTTCTCATGTTTCTTACATAAACAAACACAACCAACCATGACATGTCATGTCATGACAATTCTACATCTTCCCCTCATAGTCCTCTAGAAGCCTCATAGTCCTCTAGAAAATCTTTGTAAGTGAAAAAAATGACGCTTGAGGAGCATAGACAATAAATAAACATAACCTCAAAATTTAATTTCAGATTTGCACAAGATCAAACTCGAAAACAGAACGAAAATGCACCTACCGTAGAAATCATGTACGAAGGATTTCTGGAAGCTATAAGAATCGTTGAACATACAGTTGAAGAAATGAACAATCAAAGCGAATGTATTGTAAAATTGAAAAAAAATGAGGAATTGCGACTTGAAAATCAGATGTATCGTAAGCATAATACTGAATTGATCCTAAAAATTCAGAAGTTTCAATCGACTTTGCCTGAAGGTACTAATAAAAAAAATTAAGAAAACACAAAACCCATCCTGGTAAAAGAAAGTCCACAAATTATGTTTATTTTGTTTAATATATTTTCATGGTCATTTTAATTAAAAATCATAACTTACAGGGTCATTTCGAATATTTAAAACATTCAATTTTTTGGTTGTCACTTCTCCTTAAAGTGACGATTTCCCTTCTTTAATAACATAAAATGTTTCATCACTCTGTTGGTTTCCTACTTGGATACAAGCTACAAATGTACCCAACACTGTTAAGTTATCCTTCTCACCATAACCTTTGAATGCTTTCTCTGAACCACTCTTTGAACATTTTACTAAACATTTTTGCCGTTTTAGCAGTTCCCAATCGACTGAACTAATAATGTTGTATTTGGATCCGGAGTCAATTATTAACGAAATTAATACTCCACCAATCAAACATTCAACCTTATTCCCACCATCCATGAAAAATACGTAATTTGTAGTTTCTTCTTTGTCTGACTCAATCTCTCTTATGATCTCTCTGTTATTCTGCGGCTCGATTTCCGCCAACCTGCTGTAAAATAAACTGAAAATATCAAATAAGAGTTTTGATTATTTCAATATCGAAAAAAAATTTTTTTTCTAACCTAACGTTATTTTATTGACTGCCAAAAATATTAAGGGCCCTAATAATTTTTTAATAATCTCATAATACTTCCTTTTCAATTCATCACACTCCCAAGAGTATACTCAAATTCTTCATCTGTCATCGTGATTTGACATTTCTTTTTCAATGTTTACAATCTAGTCGAGTGCATTTCCAACAATAAATTTAATTTTTTAACAAATTAATTTTTATTCTGAGCGACTTTTAACTATGCTCAGAAGTTTCTGTGTCCGTCAAAGTTGCATCGCAACTCAAATCATCCGATGTCATTCAACACAAATGGTTAAAAGTCGAATTTCTTTGACTTTTCTCAAATCTAAACAGTGCAACATTGAGAGATTCCGCGAAATACGACGGTGTTTTGCAAGTGATATCAATAAAAAACACGATGACAGCAAAAATTCAAAACAGGATGAATTGGAACGAGTTTATAAGGGTTTGCTCACAAGACAGATTAAAATGGTGAAGGTTTTCTCCTTAACAACGAGTGTCACTGGGATTTTTATGCAACCGATTTTATATAAACAGACAAATATTATCGGAGGACTTCCAATGGTAAGAATTTGTTTTCTGAGAATTTAAGACGACTTATGATAATTTTTTATTCAATTTTCAGTTAGTGACAATGATGGGCATTGTGGGATTCTTCACATTCGTAACCCCAATTTTGCTGCATTTGGTCTGCAAAAAATACATTATCACATTGGATTATAACAAAGCTCAAAATGAATACATTGCGACCACTTATACGTTTTTCATGACAAAGAAATTGATTAAATTCAAACCTGAGGACGTTAAAATCCCTGAAGTACCTGGAATGTTTACTTCGATTCTCGTTAAAGGCGAGCCAATGTTTTTGGATCCCAATTCCTTTGAGCATGAAAATATTGAGCATTATGTGAAAATAATGGGATTCGATAAACCGATAGATTTTAAATTGAATTTAGAAGAAAATGATGCCCAGAAAAAAACCTAAATATTGTGGCATTTATAGAAAATAAATTCCTAGAAGTAATTTAATAACAATAAAACTTTAAATATTCGTTTTTTTTATTTTTTTCCAGTATAAGCAAACTTTGTGATATCTTAATATTATTAACTATTCAATGCGATTTATGGTTTCCCTGATGTCGGTTTAAATTCCGAAATTTTCTCCCAACCAATCACTGGCTTGTTAAGCAATTCCTCCTCCTTCATCTCATCCAAGATCTGTATTTGTCGTCTCACGTACTCAACTAATGTCGTCAAATCCTCATAATTCTCACATTTCCTGTCAAATAATCGAACCCACAAAGACGTTGCAAGACTTTTATCATCATGCATCAGTCCATCATCGTAAGTAATTAACGCGGCTTGGAATTGTTGTGACAAAACCTGAAGTTGTTTTCGCATCGCACTTGGATTATCTGCACCCAATTGTTTGGCTCGTGTCGAGGCATCTTGCCACATTGTCTCCACAATACTACTCCGCAATGTCCGTCCAGCTTCATCCATAGCCATACACCGAGAAAGTGCCATCCACACATGGAGTTCTGTCACAAGAAACCACGAATTGTAAGTGTTTGGTAATTTGAATTTAATGAAAAATGTGGGATAATCAATTTTATCAGCAATCTGTTCGTAGATTCGGACACCAGCAACACCCAATTTCACCTTACTCGTACTTTTGCTGTTTGCGATTTTGAATCTGTCGAAAAATGATAAAAATGAAGCATTTTTTGATTGTTGAAATGTGTTGCCACGAATTAATGTGATGCTCGGGCGTAACAACGAAGCTGATTTGGACCAACCAGCAGCGATCATTTTAGTAAATGATAAAATTCGATTAAATTTAAAAGGAAAAAATGTTCCGCAAAAAAGAACTTGAATGATTATGACATCAAAACAATTAAAATTATGGTTGCCAGATTTGACAGAAAAAAATGTAAACATTACAAGTTTTGACAGTTAACAGCTGATTTCAACAAACAAAAACAAGTAGGTAGTCAAAGTTTTCCGGAAGTAAATTTATGCCATAAATTAAAATATTTTTACAAAAATTTACTGAAAAATATTTTTGTTTCATCATTAATTTTCATGCTCTGCTACATTTACATCGTAACCTCAAACAGAAATTTAATGAAAAAATAAACACATAAGATAATGGATAGTCAAGTAAGTGAAAACAAATTTTTGTCTCGTATCACAAATTCATGAATCACAATGAATTTAATGTTTATTTTCCTTAAATTTAATTTTACAGCCACCATCTGATGGACATTTAATCGATATTGTCGATAACGAGTGGCGCTTAGACGAACTCCCCAACGACCAAATTCTCGTTCCATCAGAAAAACTTCCAGATCCAGAGGCGGACACGGCCGATGCTCATCTCACACTCACTGAGCAAGAACAGAAATGGAATGATCTTGCTTTGTCTTCAATTGTTCCAGAATTGGCAGTTAATGATCAAACAGTGAATACTTAAGTGAAAGTGATAATTAAAAAAAAAATATATTAAAATTTAAATAAAAATTAAAACAAAGACATTTAAAGTTAAAATAGTTATCAAAAAAAAATTAAATTTAGTTTCAAAATGAACACAAATCGTAATTTACATTCAACTAAAGTACTAACAGAATTTGCAAGAGATTTCGATGATGAAGAAGACACGGGAATATTATCCCAATTTGTAAATAAAATCAGTAATATCGTAAACACAAATTATAATTCATTGAGTGGATATCCAAGCACTTCGACAAATATTGAAACTGGGGATGATGGGAAAAAAGAGGAAAGTGGTGAAAATTCACCAAAAAAAGAAGGTGAAGCGAAAGAAAAGCAGGAAAAAAATGTTTCACAACCTGAAAAACCGGATGAACTTCCATTGGAATCGGAATCAGCAGCGGGTCGGACTCCATTGAACGTAATTCGGAGGATCAGCAATTTGATTGCACAGAAAGATAATGTAAGGAGATTTTTTGATTTTTTGAATTAAGTTTTTATTAATTTTTCTTCCAGAGTTTACACAATTACAAGGATACCGACCTCCACAAGTTCTGGATGCCTGATTCCAAGTCAAAAGAATGCTATGAATGCTGTCAAAAATTCACAACATTTCGTCGCAAGCATCATTGTCGTCTATGTGGTCAGATTTTCTGTTCAAAATGTTGTAATCAAGTGGTTCCAGGTAAAATCATCATGTGCTCCGGGGATCTCAAGGTCTGCACTTACTGTTCCAAAGTTGTACTCAGTTACTTAAAGTCACCCGATATCACGGCCGATCTAAAATCAGATTTACAAGCATTACAAGCCGATTTATCCACAAAATTTTCCTCACCGATTTCAAATCAAAGTAATCAAGGTCCCACTTTAGCCCCAAATGATGCACATTTATTGCGACATCGCAAAATATCAGTTGGATATCACGAAGAACGACATGTATCTAGTCCAAATTTAACTCATGCTGATCGGCGGAGTATTTTGCAGCAATCAAATACGATTAAGATGCTTTATGAGGATATGATGAAGGCATTGCCGCATTTTAATCGAGGAAGGGATTTGGTGAGTTATCTCATTAATACCCATAAATCGGGTGATAACGAGGAAGCTGTTGCAATTTTAAATGCAATAATTGGAGCTGGATATCTTGTGCCATTGATTGAGGTGAATGAAAATGAAACTGAGCCAGAACCACAAGATGTTTCAATATTTCCGACTTTCGATGAAAATCTCGTCTATAAATCGGGAAATGTGGTTGAAAGTCAAAATGAGAGTAAAAATAAGGATGGTGATGGAAATTACGTTCAATTAAGACATTCATTGACAGCTACAAGTGAAGAAGGACCCATGTTATCCACGACTCCAGATTCATCACTGTATAATGTTGCCAAAGATTTTGAGGCACAGGATTCGATTTTCGCGAGTGTTGGCGCGAAACCTTTAACGGAATCATTTTGTGAGCATGAGGAACAACTTTTATGTGAGTATTTTCATTGAAATATGATTTTTTATATAATATTTCAAATAAAAAAATTAATTTCCAGCTCAACTCCTGCGAAAAGACCACTTGGACGAATCATGGTCTAAGATCCTCATCAACATCAGTGTTCGTGTCGCCAATCAAATCCATCCCGAAACCGTCTGTTTCGATTCAATGGACATCCGTAATTTCATAAACATCAAAAAAGTCTCCCATGGTCTTCCAAATGACAGCAAAATAATCGGAGGCGTAGTTTTCTCAAAAAACGTCACTCACAAAGACATGGCAACACATATCGAGAAACCGCGAATCCTCCTCCTTCAATGTCCAATTTTATATCAACGTGTTGAAGGCAAATTTGTCACTTTAGATAATCTGATGATGCAGGAACATGAATCCCTTCAAAATGTGACGGCACGGATTCAGAATTGGGGTCCCAATATAGTGGTCGTGCATAAAAGTGTCGCAGGAATCGCACAAGAAATGTTACGCAAAAAAGGAATCACCCTGGTGCTCGATGTGAAAATGTCGATTTTGGAGAGATTGGCACGATGTTTTCAGTGTGATATCGTGACATCGATTGATTCGAATATTGGTCATCCGAAATTGGGAGTTTGTGATGCATTTTATCGGAAAACGTACATTGATTCAAATGGCGTGTCAAAAACTTTAATGTTTTTTGAAAAGCGTTACAATTCAAGGGGATGTTGTGTGCTATTGAAAGGTGCCCCGATATCGGAGTTGACTAAAATTAAAAAAGTTGTGTCAACTATGATTTTTGCCCGATACAATTGGAAGCGTGAAATTTCACTTTTGTTAGATGAGTTTGCGAGACCGCCATCACCCAAACATGCATTTTTTGATTCACCAACCAGTCCAAGTAACAAGGAATTGCAATCAGAATCAGACGTCTCGAACGGAAATCAACCCCTAGATACCAAGATTCGTGTCGATGAACAGTCATCCACATTAATGAAAAACCCCAAAAATGTGAGTGCAGTGGAAGATTTTTCAGATCCACTGAGAGCTGATCTCTCTCCAAGTGACCAGGCAAATACGAATCTTTCACTTCAGGTCCAAAAAACGTACGATGATCGTCTTCGAACAGCACTTTCATCCACAATTCTATCAATTAGTCCGCATCTTTCGTTTCCATTACCATATCTTGAAACAGAAATCGGACGAAAATGTCTTTTGCGTGAGAGATTCCCAGATGAACTTTTCTATTCGAAACAATGGGCAAGCACCCCAATTCGTGAGAGTGTTGTTGAAATTGTGGACGATCAAGAAAATGTTGTTAAATTGATGAAACCAGCACATAATTTTGTCACACATCAAATCACGGCTCCAGCTGACAGTAAAGAGGAACAAGATTTATTGGCTAGTTTTCGATCGAAGGGTGGTCGATATCCAAAACGAATGACAAGTAAGTATTTTTTTTTTGACACATTTACCATACTTCAATTAAAATGATATGATTTTATTTTTCATTTCAGTGCCAATCCTTACAAACAAAAAACCACAAGTAGGCATCATTTCGAATCGAGGTGCCACGATTGAAGATCACATTTACAAAGATGCTCTTGATCTGGATAATCATCAGCGACTTCCTCTGCTATTTTACAGTTTTTACAGTAGTCCAAAGGCAACTTCATCCTTCTGCGTGCTTCCATACATGCTTGAAATGCACTTTTACGGCCAAAATGACATCATGCTCGGATTATTCCTAGAAAAATATTGTTTTCGCAGTCCTTACATCTGTCCTTCGTGCAGTCTACCGATGATTGATCACGTGCGTCGTTACGTACATTCAATGGGATGTGTTCAAGTCAAATTGCGTGAAGATAAGCGCAATGAAGTGAGTGATAAAATTATGATGACAAGTTGGTGCACGATTTGCAATGAAGTCACACCAACGGTGCCAATTTCAAAGGATACCTGGTGCTTATCATTCGCCAAATATTTGGAGTTAAAATTTCATGGTCATGGATATAAGAGAAATTATTTGGAGGACTCGTCATCAACATCAAGTGAAAATCAAAAAAAATGTAAGCATTCCATTCATCGTGATTACGTCCAATATTTCAGTTGTAACGGTTTTGGTGCTAGTATTTCATATGAACCAATTGAAATATGGGAAATCACACTTCCAACTATGACGATTCGGCTGAAACATTTAAAAGAATTTGATAAACAAAAGGTTTTGGATAACATAAAATCATTTGCAGTTAAAGGATATGAAGTCTATGCAAATATTCATGATCAAATTGCCGATATTTCACCGGAAATGGAAAATCCCCTCTTAAATAACCTTAAAGTAATGTTAAATGATGATCAGATGAAATTTAAATCAAAAGTTGAACAAGTCCAGACACTGCTAACGGAATCAACGTTAAACACATATGACATCAATGATGCAATGCTGATGGTTAAAAGGACATTGTGTGAGAGCATCGAACAATGGGGACCCAGATTACATGAAGCAGCGCTACAGACAAAAGTCGTTCAAACACAGGTCAAAAATGAGGTTGCAATTATTGATAATGCCGTTATTTGTACGGAAGACCTTAAAAGTGAGGGAATTTCATCAACTGATAGCAAAAGTGTTGAATGCGAGGGCGATGATGAGGCGCTCACTGCAACAGATGACCCTGCAAATGAATTTATTCCAGGAAAAGATGAAGGTGATACAATTTTCCGACAGAAACTCAATTCAGTTGATGGCAGATCAAATTTAGAGCCGTCAACGACAAAAGAAAATTCTGATAAAAAGACAATCAAACAAATTTTGTCACAATTCCTCGCCTCAAATTCTGGAATGAACATCCTTCCATCTCCAGTTCCACCAAATGAACATCCCACGTTACCATTAGGACTCTTCCCACTGCTCGTTCATGATAAAGATTTGAGTTCCATCATCGCATACAGCATCATCTCCCATGATTATCGCAAAGGAATCGAGTTACTTAATCAAGGACCTCAAAATGAATCCAACCAAAGTCCGAGCATGAAACGCAAGGTCGAATCCATATCCGAATCGGAACCTGAATCAACATCCACACCTACAAACAAAGAATCCACTAACAATAAAGAAAATAATAAATCCGAGAAGAAACCACATTCACACATTGATATCACATTCCAAGATCCAACCACAACATTCACATGTAAAATTTACTTTGCCCGAGAATTTGACACACTCAGACTGAATTTCCTCCATTCACCATTTCAACCGGTAAATGCAACAAAGGAATTTGTTTCAAATATTAAAGAGGCATCACTGTCAGATAATTGTGAAGAAATTCGTAAAGCATTCGCTCGCAGTTTGTGTCGCAGTGTCGAATGGAAAGCACGTGGCGGTAAAAGTGGATCAAAATTCAGCAAATCCATGGATGATCAATTTGTGTTAAAGGAAATGTCTAAAACTGATATTGGAATATTCGAAAATTTCGCACCAAATTACTTTGAGTACATAAATCAGTGTTTGACACAGAAGAAACCAACGCTGTTGGCCAAAATCTTTGGAGTTTACAAGATATCGGTGAAAACAAAGGAGTAAGATCATGATTTTTATTTTAATTTTATTACCGCTGTTACAATTTTTATTAATTTTAATTTCACAGCCATTTAACGGAAAAGGCCATCCTTGTAATGGAAAATCTCTTTGTAAATCGGGAGATATCAAATAAATTTGATTTGAAAGGATCTGAACGGAATCGTCTTGTTGACTCGTCAAATCCTACCAGGGAGACTGTCTTTTTGGACGAGAATTTAATTCAAAGTATTATAAATTTTAATTTTCATTGAATTCAATTTAATTTCAATTTCAATTTCATTTCAGTGTCATGGACGAAACCACTGTACATCCTCACACATTCAAGTACGATTTTGAAAGAAGCAATCAATCGTGATTCGTCATTCCTCGAGAAAAACAGTGTAATGGACTATTCATTGCTTGTTGGCTTGGATTCAAAAGAGAAATTGCTAGTGTTAGGCATTATTGATTATATTCGAACTTTTACGATCGATAAACGGATTGAATCCATTGTAAAATCTTCGGTTGGCAGCAAATTGCCTACAGTCGTTCAACCCAAAGTTTATAAGCAGCGATTCGCAGAAGCGATGGAAAAGTAATTTGCCTTGAAATTGAATGTAATTTGAACATATAACGCTAATTTTGAATTTAATTCCAGATATTTTCCGTTTGTGCCTGATCGATGGGAGGGACTTGCTAAAAAGTGATTTTTTTTCTTTAAATGTATTTTCAAACTAATGCACTTACTAACCAATAATTTTGTTATCAATGTATGAAAAAAATGAAATAAAATAAAATATTAAATAAAAAATATATAAAAATATTACAATAAAACATTTAAAATGTCTTGTTTGATTATTAAAATAACTCCATTTTAAAGTAAAATATCAGGCGTCTCCACTCAATTTCATGTTTCATATAAAAATTTGGAAAAAAATTAAAAGAAAAATTTTTTCAACTCAATAAAAAGTTACGTCACTCATTCTGGGAACGTGCATGAAACTATTTTCTTATCATCAAGGTTATGTTTAGCTTGAGATTTGAATAAAATAAAATGAGATAAGATATTTTGCGAATCATTTGTTTTGAATGCATTCAGTATCAAATTATCTTTCAATCATTAGAGTTTTCGGGAGTTATCCAGAAAATTGAAGTGTAAAAAAATCTCATTCAAAATGAAACATTTGGTAAGTCTCCTTAAAAATAATTCACAATAAAAACCAGGGGTTTCCATTAAAATAAAAATAATTTAAAGGATACGCCTGGTGATTTACATTTAAAGTTCCCTTTTTATTTGACAGATTTTTCTTCTCATCATTTTCACCTTAATCAAAACAACAATTTCCCAATGCAACACATGCGGACCCGTATCACAAGCTGCATGCATAAGCGAAGATCAGTATTTCCCATGTGTGAATAACATTCCGAATTTTAGTCAAATCCTTCGATGTCCCACTGGAAGTGTGTGTGCCAATGTTGCAGGTGTCTGTGATACGGTCACACTAACACCCGCATGTACCATATGTGGTATGTGCAATGCCCTAAATGGATATGCATGTTTAAGTCAAACATCATACTCACCGTGTTCAGCTGGTCAGAGCATAAATTGGCCAATTAATTGTCCAGCTGGAATGATTTGTTATCCAACTGGAACAAATACAGCTCCATGTACGAGTATGACATGGATGCAAGTGCAAAGATGTCCAAGTGGAACAGAGCCACCAAGTGTTTCGTCAACGACGCAAATTACGCCAACGACACCAAAAGTTTATGTCAGTCCACAGAGTTTTTGTAGAGTGAATAATCCGGGGTATTACAAAAATCCGAATGATGTTACGTGTAGAACGTGAGTTAATTTGATTTTAAATCATATGTGATTAAGGATAATTTTGTATAAAATTTTACATTTCACAGATATTTTTATTGTTATTGGTATTTTGGAATGACTGGAGTCGTGATGGGTTGCAATGGAAATACAATTTTTAATCCGACAACAAGGACGTGCGTCACTCCGACATCAGGGTTTTCGTGTTCAGTAGTTTAGAAAATGTTTTTTTCTGACAGTGGTTGCATTGAATTTTTTTTTATTAATTAATACGATTTGGTTTTACACAAAAGATTGTGTAATGATTGAAAAATAAAATAAAAACTCTACTGAAATTAAGTGTTTTAACTAAAAAAAGATAAATTTCTTTCGTTTGTAGAGTTTCGCAAGCTTTCGTTGTATTTTCTGTAGATTTTCATTGGGTTTTTTGAAGACTTTCGTTCATTTTTTGAAGACTTTTGTTCATTTTTTAAAAGACTTTCGTTCATTTTTTGAAGACTTTTGTTCATTTTTTTCAACCTTTCAACCTTTCGTTAATTTTTGGAAGACTTTCGATGAGTTTTTGTAGACTTTTATTCGGTTTTTTGAAAGAAATTTCGTTTAACTTTTGAAGACTTTCGTTCCATTTTTTTAGACTTTCGTTTAATTTTTGAAGGCTTTCGTTCAGGTTTTTTTGTAAACTTTCGTTCAGATTTTTGTAGACTTTTATTCGGTTTTTAGAAGGAAATTTCGTTAAACTTTTGAAGACTTTCGTTCCATTTTTTGAAGCCTTTCGTTGAACTTTCGAAAACTTTCATTCAGATTTTTGTAGACTTTCATTCGTTTTTTTAAAGACATTTCGTTGAACTTTCGAAAACTTTCGTTCATTTTTTTGAAGCCTTTCGTTAATTTTTTGAAGACATTTCGTTGAACTTTCGAAAACTTTCGTTCAGATTTTTGTAGACTTTCATTCGTTTTTTTAAAGACATTTCGTTAAACTTTTGAAGACTTTCGTTCCATTTTTTAAAGACATTTCGTTGAACTTTCGAAAACTTTCGTTCATTTTTTTGAAGCCTTTCGTTAATTTTTTGAAGAAATTTCGTTGAACTTTCGAAAACTTTCGTTCATTTTTTTTGAAGCCTTTCGTTAATTTTTTGAAGAAATTTCGTTGAACTTTCGAAAACTTTCGTTCAGATTTTTGTAGACTTTTATTCGGTTTTTTGAAAGAAATTTCGTTAAACTTTTGAAGACTTTCGTTCCATTTTTTAAAGACATTTCGTTGAACTTTCGAAAACTTTCGTTCAGATTTTTGTAGACTTTCATTCGTTTTTTTTAAGCCATTTCGTTGAACTTTCGAAAACTTTCATTCAGATTTTTGTAGTCTTTTATTCGGTTTTTTGAAAGAAATTTCGTTAAACTTTTGAAGACTTTCGTTCAGTTTTTTACAGAGTTTCTTTGAATTGCAGCAGCTCCTTAGAAGTAATGAAGCCTACTTCGAATAGAAATTTATAAACGTAATAAAACAACAATTTTTCATATTTTTTAATTTTTCGTTATATATTCATAAATAAGACGCCATTTTCAATGACAATTTTAATAATTATAATGATAAATAATTAAAAAAAAAATTATTATAATTACTATCAAATTCCTTCCTACAAAAAATCTAATTTAAAATTTTAACTTAAATTACAAATTTGCAAATAAACGATCACCTAAAGTTACAAAAAAAAAATTAATTAATTAATAGACTTTTTAAGCTCGAACAAAATTTAACATAACGATCCAATTCGTGAACGGAAGGAGACCGGGGAAATTTTAAACATAATAAGTATATATTTTAAAGTTAAGATAATTCAATTGTTTAACATAAATTTTACATAATTTACAATTATTTTTACAATTTTATTCTTTACTTGAAATTTAAATTTAAATTGAAAATCCCTAATTTTTTTTTTCTCAATTATAAATTAGTTTAAATTTTCAAATGAAAATACGTTAAACTTAAATTTTTTAATTGTTAGTTTTTGTTTGAATATTAATTTTAATTATTATTGGTAAATTCTTCAAAAAACGATGTTTTTATTGGTATTTTAAGTATGTAAATTATACGAATTATAGATAAGACACTATCGTTATTATTGAATTTTATTTTTAATTTTTCTCTTATTTTTTTATTTTAAATTATTTTATTTTTTTACGTAAGTTTTTTGTACTATTTTCTAGATTCTACGTTTTATTTTTTTTGTTATTTTATTTTTTTTTTTAATTTAACATATTTGGCCAATTTTTGCATGAAACTCGTTAAAAACTGAAACCTCTCATTTAAATTTTTTGTTATTTTTTTGTATTGCCTGTTTATTTATTTTCGTATTGAAATTGGATTTTTATAAATTCAAATTTCAAAATGAGCATTTTCATAGCTATTTTCAAGTCTTTTAATATTCTGAGGAATTTAATTGATAATTTTAAGTACTGTGTTGAATTTTCCTAAGAATTAAAAACAGTTATAATAATTTTTAAGGCGATGCCTTACAAAAATTTCCATTTTTCTTTAGGTTGAGAATCTTTTTATAAGTCCCCTTAAATAAAGGCCCCAAAAACCAAAAAAAGAGAATTTGGTGTAAGGCGTCGCTCTAAAATTTAATCGCCTTTCAAAAATTTACAGGAAATTTCAACACAGTAGTTTAAGTGCGTTTTTTTATTTTAACCTGAATTCAAAGATTGCTGTTTTTGTTTCATTTTAATGTAATTTTTCTTAATTTAAATGGGCAGTGAAATTTTTTTCCTGTTTAAATTTTTAAGCTTATTTTTTTCCTTAAATTTGATTTATCACAAGAATTTTTCTTCTCTGATCTTGAAGTGACCATCTTGATTTTAATTTGAGATGGAGTTTGTGGTTAACTTGCACCCAGGCTACGCTTCAATGGAACTGGTGGTGGTTTTGGAAGAGATCTGATTGTGGCAACGGGTCTTGAGGTTTTTTCAAAGGATTTTATCGGTGTGTTTGGGGGTTTTTCTGTTTTATTGTCTGTTTGTTTTTCCTGTGAAATTGAAAAAAATTAATTAAATTAAATTTTAGTTTTTTTGAGATTGACTCACTTTCGATTGTCCTGACACTCGTGTCCATCCATTGCTGCGACGCCACGACATACACGGTTGAACTTTTGCATCCTTTACAATTTTCCTATTCACATTATGACTATTACTTCGATTAAGAAGTCGATTTGAAATTTGACGTTGATTGCTTGTTCTCACAGCAACAACCGAATTTTCCTCCTCCTCACTACTGCTTAAACTGAAACTCTTGCTTTTTTCTGCGAATTCTTCGTCTTCACAGCTTTCAAGGACATTAAATTTCTTTGCATCAATAACAACAATATTACTCGGTTCGTCCTTGAACTCCTTTGACAAATTCTTAAGTACTTCATTATTTAACTGATTTTTTGTGTGAAAATTTACAAATGAATTTTCCCCGCCACTCTCACTACTCGTCGTTGTAGTTGAGGAACAACTAAAGACTTGAGCACGTCCAGCTTCACTTGGTGTCGGACTATCATCATCCCCTGAATCGTCATTTCTGTTTTCGTGACAATGCCCCGAAGAGCTGGTATTACTTTCATCGTCATCTGAGGTCAAATCACAGGATTTTTCCTCACAATTGAGGGCTGATTGTAAACTATCAGACTTGTAAATATTCACTAATCTATAAAAATCACGTGTGAAATTCTTGCAAATGATTTCTTCGTCATCTGAGTAATTGAGCTGAAATTGAAAAAAAAAAATTATGAAATTAAAATGATTTTTTTTACCATGTTGAGATTTCCTACGAATTTTCCGGTCAAACTATATTCGTAGGAAATTTCAAGCACGATTCAAATTCAAATTTAAAAAAAAGTAAAATTACAAGGACAAACACACACATGATTCAATTCAATCCTACACCTAACAATTAATCACACAGCATGCCGTCTGTGGTTTATCTCTATCTCATTTGACTAAAAGCACATTACACTCATTATTATTACTGCTATCATAATAATTTTCGTAACATAATAGCATGGCATGATACCATGCCGTCATCCTGGAAGCGACAAAATAAATTCTGTTTGTGAATTTTTAAAATTAATTCGCGAAACTTTTTGTTCTTCCTTTTAAAAGTTGAAGTCAATTCTCATACCTACATAGACTAAGACACTCACACACATAGAGGAAATGAAAAATTTTAATTATAATGTCATTATGATATTTTTATGTGTGTGAATAAAATGTTACAACAAAAAGCCTAGCGGTGGTAGGATTAACTGGCAAAAATAATAAATAAACTGGGAAAATGGTAAAATTTTATTATCCGGAAGTAATGCTCAAGCAAAACTTACAAAATTCACGAAGATTTATTTTTAATTGTTTTCATTGAAATTTAAAAAGGAACAATTAAATGTATTAAAAGGAAAATTGTAACTTACATTAAATTTTTTGGGCGTATTTTAAAGGTGGAAATTGTAATTTTATTTTTTTCATATCGTATAATTTTCTAATTGTAACTCAAAATACATCACAGTCAAATCCCGTATGATGAAGAGACAAAGTTTGTTCACATTTGTTATAAACTTTGTAAATTTTAAGGCAAACGGAAGTAAAACGAAGTTTAATTGAAGCAATAATAGAAGGTAGGTATTTCTACAATTGAATTTGTGTTATTTTACTTTTGCTTTGTTGTTAATTTTTAACCCATTGGACACCGAGGTTGCAATTTTTCTAGTTTATTTGAAGTATGTTTGGGTTAATTTTGATTGATATTCAAAAAAAACGATTGGTTCTGATTAAAATATCTGTCAACTGAGCCAAGTTGTGGGATCCCCCAACCCCCCACCTTAGACCCCTGCTTTGAACATCCAAAGAAATTTTATATTGGCATTATACAAGTTTCTATAATAGTATTCAGAGCATCAGCAGAGCCCAGTGTGATTTTTTAGAGAAACAAATTTGACTGAAAATAAATATCGATTGAATTTGACCAGGGATGGAGCTAGAATTTTTCTTCAGGGGGCCGAGGAAAGGGGTCAATATATGTATAAATGTCAAACTTCTCCATTCAACACAATTTATTCATAGAAATATTAAAAAAAACTTTAGGAGCTGAGCCTCCTTTGCTATTTTGACCCTTCTCCTATATCCGGCCCTGATCTTAACTGAGTATTTTCATTGTAATTGAAAATGTTGTCTCTACATCCCTTTTTCTGAGTCTTATTTTAACGAACAATAATTTATTTGTGTGAAAATATGATGACGATATAATGAAAATTGTTTATTTTACATTTTCTTGCCTAAATATAAATTTTCTTCTCTGTACTTGTATTAAATAACTCGATTATCTTTGTCTGATATAATAATAAAATAAAGCTGATACACTTTTGTTCTAAGGATAAGGGATAAGGAACACAAGTACTGAATAATCCAATAATAATAAACAAAAAGGTGTTTGTGTGTGTGTTCATAACTCAAAGATAAGAAATAGTGAAATTTATGAGTGTAATCCTTACCTGCTCAAGTAGCAAATCATTAAAATCTTCATCTGTTTGTGTAATTGCATTAGCAGTCATTAAATTATTTGAATTCCAAGGCCATTCAACTACATTACTGCTTTCCTCTTCAAGTGCTGTGCCCATTTCTTCTTGTGACATACTCCAGTCCTCCATTTCCGCTGAACATGGTTCAGCTGATAGAAGCCATTGTTCCGGTTCTTCAGGTAAATTCTCCAAATGTCCTTCTTGTGAAGGCGGCGGTTGACCTGAACTCATTGTGCAATATCCCTCATCACGTCCCTTACTTGGACTTGCCGATAATGCTGCATTTTGTGCTTCCAAATCACGAACACGTGTCTTAAGCATTGTCACCTCATCCCTCAAATTGTCTTCCGCCACAATTGCATCAACTACTTTTCGCATCACATCATCGAGACATAGCTCGTATTGCCGGACACGACGATGTAGCGACTTATTTTCATGTTGGAGTGTTGCAAGACTCGTCTCTTGTCGCAAAAATCTCGCTTGCAGTGTCTTGTGCTCTCGACACACTTGCATTGAACGACGCTCTTTTGTTCTCATTGCACGATTCATCCTGTAATGAAAATAAAATGTATCAGTAAAATATAAATGAAATATAAATCCTTTAAAATTTCGTCCCTTTTTGCATTTGAATGTCAAGTTAATTTAGAATAAAATAATTTTTTCTTATCAAATTCATGTTCAGAAGCAATATAATTTGTTCGTACTCTGATAAAATAAAATTAAATGTGTGTCTTTGTTTGCAAATGGATTAACCAGTTTATGTAAATAAAGGGGAAAGATCAGTAAATTTTGTTTTGCATCCTCTGTCGCAAGAGCTCGGTAGTGTACATGAAAAAATGTAAATAGTTGTGTCGTCTAGAGACAAGGACGATACAATTTTGTTGTTGTTGTTTTTTTTTGAATAAATGAAATTTACAAAGATGTGATGTAAATTGTAGGAAGACGACAAAATGATAAGTGATGTCAGTCGTCTGGGATTGCATGGAATTTGCAAAGTGCCTACTTAAGATTATGCAGGAAATGGTTGAATGTTCATGTTAAATAAATCAATCTTGTTTCATTTAAAGTGAATTTCAATGAAAAAAATGCATGTAGGGAAGTTTTTGTCCATCTGAAGGTCTTTTGGAGGTCAAATCTTTGAAATTTTCAAACGCTTTTCTCACTTTCCATGAATTTTTGTTCATTTTCTTTAATTTCCAATCAAATTTGCTTCACTGCATCATTTTAATCCCATTAAACTGTTGCAAAACATTTCATTACGACAAAAAATACAATTGATCCCATTTTCAGTACACACACACTTTCAACCTTTAGCTCAAACTTTTTCATTTCAATATTGACACACCAAAATCATGTTTTATCATTTTGTTAAACATCCCAATTCTGGTTCCTCCCTTAATTTTGCCAAATAAAAAAAATCATCTTAAGTAGATTTACTTAAAATAATAATGATTTTTCATGTATTTATTTGCACAGAAACGAAAATTTTATGTGTGTATGTGTGTATTTCATATTAACATAACAGCCATAATAATAATGAGAGAAAATATTTGCTCATACATTTATGATGATAATTAAACGAAAATTTTGTATTTTCTTCATTCTTTGTGTCAACATTTTATAACATTATGCCCTTGTCTTGTTTGTTTATTTTTTTATTGCACAAAATATAAATTAATCTAATTTTTGCTGATTAAGCTCACAAAAAATGTATGAGTGTGTGTGTTATATAACATTCAAATACGATAAAAACCTGCCAGTTAAAATTAAAAATTCTAATTATGTGTTTGCTTTGTTTTTGAAAAAGCAAAAAAAATAAATAAAATTAAAAGAATTAAACATTTATGCGAGTTAACGAACTTGATGAGTTTTGACGAGGTGAAAACGTTTATCCATGTAAAGTTTACAATGAAAATATTTTTTTTTTATTATAATTATTATTATTATTTTAATATTATTTGTATAGGATTAAAAAAAGGAGTGAAAGTGTGTATATTTTCTTTTTTTATTTAAACTCTTATATAAGTTCGTTTAGCTTGAAGGGATTTTAAAAATGTACAAATAAAGGGTTGCTTTTTTGTTGTTATTTTAATAATTCTCTTGTTGCGCTCACATACAATTTCATGTTTCTATGGCAAAATGTGTTTTTTTTTCATTTGCAGTCATTATACTATTTTTTTTATTATTATTATGATGTGTGTACATTTCCTGATTATTTTTTCACATCTATTTTATGTCACACACACATATACAGAAAAATGAACATGGAAAACTTAAACTTGAATTGTATGGGCGAGTGCATTTTAGTTTTTATAAGAATTATAATCAATGAGAGTTAAACCTAATTCTTATCCTGTCGGAAGTAAACTCCTGAATTTCAGGAGTTGAACTCCTAACGTTCAGGAGTTAACTCCTAATGTCAAGCAGTTAACTCCTAAATTTCTTTTTTTTCATAAATTTTAAAGCTAAACTCCTGAATTTTAGAAGTTAAACGTTAGGAGTTTAGCTCCTGAAATTCAGGAGTTTTCTTCCAACAGGGTACGTAGAAAGAAAAGTTACAATACTTGTCGAAAATAACAGACGAGATCGTTTAAAATAAACAGATTTCTTTGAACATGATATTTTATCGACTCATGGGACGAGAATACTCAATCAATTCATGTTGCAATCCACATAGAGTAATTGGGCAAATATCTTAAAAACGTCTGTTTATCACTCATCATGGATCATCATAAGACTTCTTTGAAATTATGAAGTCGAGATAAGCAACATCAACAACTCACAGAATAATCTTTCAAGGAATGTGTTTGGGGAAAAAGGTAAGTAGTAGTTGATCACTTATGATGAAGGTTAAAGCATGACCGTACTACTTTCACTATGTCTAAACTTAAAAAACCAAAAAAAAACAGCTCTTCTGTTTGCTGAACAGTATGATCGCGTTTCAACGTTAGTTGACGAACAATCCAAGCAAATATGGCGAAAAATGGATGCAGACATGACCGATTCTGTCGAAACTTGAAATTTCGATGCTTATTAATTTATATAAAGGAACGTTAAAACAGATTCAAAGATTTATTCAAAAAGTACAACATTAAAGGACCTTTTAATTCAGGAAATCTTATTTTTACAAACTTGACGCTCGCTTTCGTCGTGGTACTTTCTAATTAAAATGCATGATACTTATTTGAAAAACTTGTTAAATTAACAAAATATAAAAGATACAAAGAGATTTAGATTTTCCTGCCAATTAAGTTCGACATGTAATTGAGAAACGCAAGATACTTGGAGCCTCCACTTTTGAAAACTATTCTGAGAATAAGGCAAAAAACTCTGCTTTGGACAATTTTCGCTTAGTGATTTGCCATTTTGGATCAAATCTTAGACTCAGAGCCATTAAGAAGACTTTATTGGCTCCTACATTGAGTGAATCGCTTTTCAGACTATTTCTTATAATGGATAAATTAGAAAATCATTTTTAGCAAGGGACTGTACCTCCGTCTCAATTAAAGAGTGTTGTTGCAATCAATGCCTTGCGATAGAAAGACTACCTTCGAACAGTCCTCAAAAACGCACCTTTATCATTGAAACTACTTCTATAAAAAAATATGACTAAATAAATAAACGACATGACTTGCTTTCACAAATTTCATTCTACATGGTTTTTCTGTGTTTATTTTTATTATTATTTCAAAAAAATTTTTGTTTCAACATTTCTTTTTTTTAATTTAACACATTTTCATTCAACTACTAAACCTTCACTAATTTCCAGACTTTACACAACTGATTATACAAATGAAAGTGTTATCATTACCTTGCCTTATGCCTCAATGTTTTTGTTTGTTTTTACTTTTTTAATTTTTGCATTTCATGGCTTGTTGCTGTACAATTATAATCGTCGTTTATATTTTGTGATAGATGGGATTTGTGTGTGTGTGTTTGTGTCAGATATTAAAATTTTCTAATTTGAAAAGGTTTTTTTGTTTAATTTTGAGATTTGTATTCAAATGGTATACAAAGATTAGAACGAGGTGAGGCAGTTTTTTAATGAAATAATTGTATGAAACGACAAATTTTATTTAATTTTTTGACTTGTGTCGGTCATTATTTACTGTCTGATTTTTTTTGTGTTGCTTTATCATAAGTGAAAAATGTCACGTTCAATGGAAAAGGGTGGGAAACTCATAATTTTGATAAGCATTATGCTGTGTGTCATGAAATAATCATTTTTGATTCCAAGCCTTAAATGGAACTCTTAATCAGGAAAGAAGGTCTCAAAATTCATTCCAGTAAAGAAAATCAATGAATCACCCATCAATTTACTAAATTACTTCTCCAATTTTACATGGAGTTCGAAATCTCTCCCTTTTAAATTCCATTTGATTGACAAGCTTTTACGATAATTTCCTTCTTACAAAACACAAAAAAAAGATAACATTTTACGAAGAATCTACACACACATACACACACATTGATGAAACCATAAAAGTCATGTGAAAAAAACCAGATGAATAAAAATATGCGTATTTTAATGCTCTGATACTAAACCACTTCTGTTAAACGCTTTTCATTTTGTATTTATTTCATATCACTCTTAAAAAAATAAAAAGAGAATGTAAAGAAATTTAAAAATAAGAAGAAAAAAAGGAAATTTTGACATAAAAAGCACATCCAGATTTAAATACATTGAAAATATTTAAACGACACTCTCGATGAGGGTATACAGACCTGATTTTACAACAACAAAAAATTTAATAGAGTACCACTTCTTTATAGCAACATTTTTTGTTAAGTAGGAATAAAATAAAAAAATAATATAATACAGGACTCATCAATTTAAGTGAAGTTTATACACAAAAAATATTTCCATTCATCCATCTAAATACACACACACAGTAATTTAAGAAAAAACGAAGACTTGATGGAATGATGATAAGTGTAGTAAAAAACTTTTCTGGTTCCTTATTTCTCTTCATTTCATCAATGTGTCTGTATAACAATAACCCTGACTATTATTCGCATGACCTACATTTTCACATTTCATATTTATGTGTACAATTCCTTCTTTTTAAAATCTCCAATTTTTTTTTGCTCATCTCCATCAAAATAATCATTTAAGAGAATATAAGAAAAGAAGATGAACAGATAAATTTTCCCTGATGATGTGGCTCAAAGAAGGAAAAAAATTGGACATAAAATATTACACTTTAGCAGAAATATCATCCTTATATCGTCTGGAATGGATGTTCATATTATGGTCCCAGTCGGTCCGATTTCCTTTTTAAAGAGGAAACAAAAGAAAAAATGTAAGAACTGAAACATCACACTATTTCATGTTTTTCCTCTTTTTAAATTGTGGTGTAGTTTTATTTTTTTACTTTTTTTTTTAAATTGAAATGAAGCAACAATATATAAAATGTAGTAAAAAAAGACATTTTATTCCGGAAAAAGTTTTTAACAGTCATTTGTAACAAAAAGTGTTTGTATTAAGAGTAAAAATATTTTGATATAGAACAACAAAGATGTACAGAAATAGTTAAGCGTGAAATAAATTGAGATGAATAAAAGTGTCAAAATGAAAAATCATAAGAATAATAAAAGTACGTTGAACTTAAAATGAAGGGAATGAGAAAGAAAATAATTATCAAAGTTTTGTTGTGGAAAATTTTGAACATCTTCATTAAGGATTTTGAACAAAAAATATAATAATAGATTAAAATTAAAAATAGTCAAACTTACGTTTCAATTTGGGTTTTCAGCTCTTTTTCCACTACGGGGGATGTTGATTGGCTCTGGAATGAGAAAAAATAGTATAAAAGTTAATATTAGTGATTCATTGATTTTTCCATGAAATGAAATAAATGTGAAAAAAAAAAAATTTAAGTTTTGAAAGGAAAATTTCCATTTCCTACTCCCTAAAAAAACTTAAACTCTTATTTTTTGTCCTTTTAAACTTATAACCACTTTGATTTATGTTAGCTTAAATATGGAAAAATAAAACAAGGGTTCATATTTTGTTATTTTCGAACTTTTCATTTAAAAAGTGAATTAAATGCGATTTTGGAACCAATTTTACTTCATTCACCTCTGATGACCATATGTGAAAATACATTCATTTAATGTTATGTGGTATAAGTGTTATCATTTTGCAATATTCAAATATTTCAGCTTGAAATGCGTTCAAAAATTGACTTGAACTTCAGGATCTTTCTATAAATTTTATGGAATAGCACTCATTTCCAGTGATTCTTTTTTTTCACATAACAACTGACTAGTAGCGAGAATTTCAATGAAAAGCGAAAGGACATTTTATTATCACACAAAAGCGACTACATGCCATTTTTATAGGCTGTCTTATTTGATTAAACTCTCTATTTATTTTCAAGACAAAACTATACACAATACAATACGACAAAATAATACAATAAGAAAATTTTATGGTATGAATTTGTTTTTTCGTCTCGTGTTAAACATAAAATTTAAACGCTAGATGGTGACTATTTCGTAACATTTTTATGACTGGCTTCTGGACGATTGAATCATTTCCTTGTTAAAAAGCGTTGTATAATTTTTTTCATCTGAATAAGTGATTGGTTGGAACCACATTGATATGTTACAAGATCCATGTAAGAGCATGGTGTGTAAAAAATTTGCTAGCGAAAACCATATGAATGATATTGTTAATCCTTAAAAGCTAGCAACAAAACAAGGATGCATATGATGACGAAAAATAACATTTTCAGGTTCAACATTATGAACATTTTAAACACTAGACAATAACTCTAGAAAGAAGAACTTTTTCCCGACCTCGAGACAGCTCAAAACCATCTGGAGAATTATAACAACGGACTCCACTAGACATTGCAACACTGACTACGTAGCGATCGTATATGAAGATGTTTGTAAAATTCAATTATTTATTGAAACATAAGGACTATATTTTTTTCTTGTTTCTCACCTCAATGTATTCTAAAAATTCTATCACAGCAACTTAGCCTACAACTTTACTCCAATTTAATTCTAAATAAATTTAAAATTACATTTAAATATGATTTAATTACACTTCAAACAAAATTCTCACATTTTAACTTGACGATTAAAAAAAAACATCTATCTCCTATACAAGCTCAGATGAAACTAAAAGTGATTTCACTAACAAACAAATTACTTCATCAAAACTATTTTAAACAATTTTAACAATTTTAAACATCATCAGTATAACAAACAAGACCCCTACAACGAGATGTTAAAACTAATTTTTCCGATTCTGGACCTCTAGAAACACGAACTTTGTCCTTGCCTTGTGACAGCTCAGAACCTTCAGCATTAGAAACAACAGGAAGATGGAAGATGTTAAAACCAATTTTTCCGTTTCTGGACCTCTAGAAACACGAACTTTGCCCCAACCGCAAGACAACTCAGAACAATCACTATAAAAAACAACACCTTCACGTTCTTTTGACTTTGAAACCAATTTTTCCTTTTCTGGACCTCTAGAAACACAAACTTTGTCCCGAACGCGAGACAGTTCTTCTGAACTTTCAGAAAAACTTACCTGAAACTTAAAAATTCCTTGTTTTTCTCTTCATCATAACCAAAAAAATTGAACAATAACAAATGAACTTCTTTTCTCTTCAATGTTTTCAGAAGTACTTCTACAATTTGTAAACACTACGACTTGAAGGATCTGAGACTGAAGGATTGACGTTTACTTTAAAAACTTTACAATAGGGCTCTTTTGTGACTTCAATATTGATTCTAATTTCCTTACCATGCCTAGTTAGAAAAAGATTGCAAAAACTACTTGCAAGATTTTGAGTGAAATCAAAGTATTCGAACTTGATTCATACAGACTTAATTTTGCATAAAAAATGAATCAGAAAACATCGTTTTTTTTGTTATTTTTCTTCTTAAAAAAGTTTTTAACTATCAAAAAAAAAAAATCAATTTGATGTTTCATTGTACTATTGAAAAAAATATTTAGGGAGATTTTTTTCTTTCATAATCAAAAGAAAAATTGATGCTAAACAAAAATTTAATCCTTTACTAATGGCCAACATGAATCGTCTTTTTTTTATTAATTTCCATCGTCTTTTTAACTTTTTTTTGAAAGTTAATCGATTTTATTGTTTTTTATGAATCAGCTTAAAAAATGGGTGCCTCCATTTAGGGATTCAAGTCCTTTTATTGTAATAAACTGACTAAGTCTGGCGACAATTGTAAAATTTTTATTAAAATAAATAAATAACAACAAAATCCAAATCAGAGAAAAAATTACTTCCATAAAATGCGATACAGAGAAAAAAAATTGAATTGAAATTTTGTCTCGTAATTGAATCTGTTAAGCGCATTTCTACTGATTGTATCGAATATGCTTTGAATGGAAAGCCTAAAAAAGCAAAGTTTGATCTTGATTTTAAAAGGATTTCGTCACCTCATTATTTTCTCACAAATATGTGGATTCCGAATAAAAAACAGGACTCTATGAATCAAAAGCTCATTAAAATCGCATATTTTAATTGAAACTCACTCCAATGAAAAACAATAGAAAAAAAAGTTTATCCAGCATTTAATTTCCGTTTTGCCATATTTTTGTACATTTTTTTCTGTAAATAAAAAAACATACATTCTTTCTTTTTCATTAGTTTTTTTTACATTGCTCCCCTTTTTTAAAACTGCTTTACTATTCATCCCTTTCAATTAATAAAATATGCGTGCATATTTATACTTTTTTTCTGTTGTTCTCTTTTTTGCTGGGTATTTTTTTTGCTTTGTTTCAAGTTAAATACGAGTCAAAATAATGTGACATTGTTTATGGAAAAACAATGTAGTCACAAGAGAACCAAAAAACTGTAAAAATTAAAAAAATGGTCTGTGATTTGACCAAAAAATGCTTCAATTCAATTATCAAAAATGAAATAAAAGAGCTGAAAAGTTTGATAACAAGGGACGATGAAAGGGAAAAAATACCTTTTAAATTAAGAAATTACTTAAATGAACTGACTGACTTACAATAAGAATAATGGTAATATTTATTCAATCCAATAAGGAATATAAGTCTAATAATTTTTTATGATATTGTTTTATGACACGCCGATACATTTTTACCATATAAATTTCTTGTATATTTATTTATTATTTACTTGTCTGTCGAAACTTTTGACTGAATGTACCCTGGGGGGAAATTCATAATATTGGGATATGTTTTTGGGTTTTCTTATGTCAAAAAAAAAATTATTGGTTAATATTCTAAATAAAGTTACCAGACTTCAATTTTAAGTTAAAATGCATTGTATTATTTTTTTTTATTCAAATAATAATAATAACATTATTATCAATATCGAGAGTTAGTAATTTGAGAAAATTTATATCAAAGTAGCATGTCTAACAAGCACGCAATCGAATACTTTTGGTTTTGAATGACTTTATTATTGAATATTGGTTTATTAAGGATGAGATTTGATTTGTCAATTGTCATTTGAACTGAAAATAAAACAATTAGCATCTAAATATATGCAATCAATATTAAAATTAGACTGATAAATGATTATAATTGGTTTAAATTATGTAAAAAACGTAATTTTATCAGTTATTTACAATATCCATCCCATAAAAAATGTTTAAGTTGAGTTAACTCACAAATTAAGTGAATTTTAAAGTGCATTGCATACTTTTTGGTAATTTAAAAAAAAAATCTATTTTCTTTCTTTAAAAAATTAATTTGGGTTCCAAAGACTTTTAAAGATATAATCTTATTTTAAATTATAGAAATTCCTTGAAATCTTTCACTGAAATTCAACTTTTCCAAATATTTCAATGTTCATTGCATACTTTTCGGTGATTTTAAATATATTTTTCGATTAGCTTTCTATTGAGAATAGCTTAGAATATCTCCTATCATTTAAAAGGCCAAAGTTTACTTTAAAATTAAAAAGTTCTTTGGAATTGATTTGATTGAATTGCAATCTTTGCAGTACTTTAAATGTTCATTGCATACTTTTCGGTAATTTTTCGATATTTTAAATTCAATTCAAGCTTTCTATTCAAAAAATACTATTTCAATAAATGTAAATATTAACATAAAGCATTTACTTTTTCATCTGAAACACAAACAAAAACACCTGTCGAATTGCACATAACTTTTAACAATGTAACACAAAATTTCAATACATGTCCTTTCATTGTCTTTAAAAAAACCATTTAATAATATTATTCGGTATCAATTTCAAATGTGAAACAATATGCCGGTAGCTGTTCACTTCACGTATTTATCGTATTTCACATATATCAAATAAAATCAAAATGAAATACAGGCGTTAAAATAGCCCGCAGTACCTTCAATTGCCTATGAATTGTGTGTACTGTTGCAGGTAAAAACTGTAAGAACATCACACAGGGTTTTTTTTTGTTTTAAAGTTCAGCTTTATTTTAAAATGTGTGAGCTGGTGGTATAAAAAGAGATGAATGGGTGCAAACAATTTAAAATAATAGAGGTTTCATCTGAAACAGACAGAGTACATTTTATAAAATGAAATAATAATAATAATAATAATCTGTAAAAGGGGGGAAACGCACATTTCACATTTTTCACATTCTCAGTCATGATCAACATCATCATCTTTATCTTTATTTTTTCACTGTATATTTTGGAGAAAATACCTCGATTCAGTTTATAAGGAAAAAAAACAAAATATAATTCTTAAAATATGAGAAAAGCTGTTGAATCACTTTTTTCTCTTCTCGTTTAACTTGATTTTTTTTGAAGAATGCATTGTTTGCTTCTGTTATGAGATGTTACATTTGATGAAACGTTTAAAAGACGAATATATAGAATTTATTTTTTGTGTGTGTATGTTAAAAATATTTTTAAGTTAACTGTTTTTTCAACATCGTTGAATCAAATTAAGATAAATCTTTTCCGGAGGCTGCGTTTTTTTTTATTTTACCTCCTTAAATTTGTGTGTATTTATTTTTCCTCTTATTATTTTTTTTAGTATTTTATTTTTTCTCAGTATATTAGAAGAAAAGTGGAGTATTTAGTAGAAAGGAACGCAAATAGTGAACTTTCAGTCTTAGCCAGGCATGGACTAAATAAAAGAAAGTAAAGTGCCCCTTGCTTAGGTGCCTACTAGGTGTCAAGTATCTGGCGGGTTGGCTCTATGGGTATTCGGGCCAATGCAAAAGTTTTGTTACGTTTTAATTTCAAAGAAAATTAAACAAAATGCGATTAATCTCAATCCGTCCCTGTTCAAGGAATACAGTTCAAGAATAAAGCATCCCTGCCTAATTTTCACACCCAATGAACATTGACGATACTTTTTTTCTAACATTTTTTCTTGTCTTTCCAAAACAAAAACGACTAACGACACATTTTTCACAAACTGTCAGTACCATTCAAGCCTCATACTTCTCATTACACACACACACACACACACACACACACACCGTACTGTGCACAATACAAATGAAAAGTGATTATTTTTGATTGCAAATACAAAATGCTCCTTTCACTCAAACTAATTAATGTAAAAAAAAGGTGCAGATGATAGATGACTCAAGGAAGTAAAAATTATTCGAAACAAAAAGGGAATTAATGAGAAAATTCCATTAAATTGTAATATACATTGAAATATCTTGCATGAAATTTATATCAAATTTTATATCGTAAATCTTATCAACATGTGACTTTGTGTCTTTGAAATTATCACAAATTTCCCTTACTTTCATTAGATTTTCATCGGAAGTGTTTGAATGTGAGTCCATTGATATTTTATTACTGGATTTTATTGCTTTAAATGCCTTTTTATCAGCCAAATACGGGCAATCATGGGAAATGTATGTGAAAATGTGTGTTAAGGTGATAAAAAAATATTCAATACATTAAACATTACATAAATTTGTCGCTCTCATTTTTTGCTTTGAATCAGTTACCATATAAACAAATAAGGATACGAATAAGAATCAAAATCAAATGTTTAATGGACAAAAAATATATTTGTGTAATAAAAATCACACCCTTTTTCCCTGAGAATATTTTTTCCTTTGGATATATGACTAGTTAGTTACTCTCCGATTAAGTCCCAAACTATTCATCGAGCACAATAAATAAATAGATGCTTTGATTCACTTTTCTTTGCTCCCCTTTATTTTGGGGAGTAAATTTCTCGTTTAATAGATAAAAATTAAAGACTTTACCTTTATATACAGAAAAATCACATAATAATTCTTTGTTTTACACAGAAAAAGGGTATCTTTAGCATAGAAAATCATTATATTTATTTCCAGTTTATTGGTTTCCTATTAATATTTTATAAATGGGTCTGAATTGCCAAGTACATTAAATGGGAGGTGAATCAAATAATTTTATTTTAAAGAGAGATAAAACTTTTTTTTTTGTTTTGGGAAAAACAAGTATATAGGTGTGTGTGTGTGTTTAAAGAAAATTTTATGAATAGGTTTAAATTAAAATGAGAAATTAACAAAGAAAAATATTGAAAGGCAAACTTTTTTTGAACGAGATACAAAGATAAGAACTTTGACGAGGAAATGGGAGGATGAATTTTCCTCTCAGCTATTTTTTTCTGATATTTGGTAAGAAATTTTGTCAAATTAATATGGGAAAGTTCTGCATGTGAAATGAACACACATGGAACCAAACACACCTAAGCTCTTTGTGACCCTTCGTATATGGCTCCAAAATTTTGCCTAATCTGGAATTCGGCAGGCGTTAGTGATAACGATGAAAGGTTGACTGGGAACTTTAAAACCATGTTTAAATCAAAATTTCGACTTCTTCATAGATATAGACCAAATTTAACTTGAAACCCATTTAAAATCCTTTTCATATTCAAATCCAAAAAAAAACTAAATTTAATAACGATGAATTATAGCCATAAGGCAAACTTGAGACTTAATCTGATTATTTTCACATTTTTCCACAATATTTATAAAAAAAAAATTAAATAATTTGTTCTTTTCATTTCCTCCCATAAAAAGGGCATCCAAATATGCAAATCAGTTTACACTCTCACTTTTACTAGGAAAAAAATATACAAAAATGATAATAAAACCAAATTTGACCATAATCAAATTATACTTTAAACTGTATTTATATGATTTATTCATCAAATAAATGATTTTAAATTAAATTTACCAAAATAAAGCTGTAAAAAAGTTAAAGTTAAACGATGATCTGTTTGTTTGTTATTATTATTATAATTTATTTTTGAATATTTATTACCATCGGCTTAGTCTGTCTCGGAATTTGAATGTAATTTTCCTTTTCTAAAAACTGTTGACAATATTTTTTTATAAGGCTTTTGTGTATGTAATGCATAGTGAAAGAAAAAAGTCAGAAAAGGAATAGAAAACGTGAATAAAATTTTATGGTTTAAAGGAGAAAAGTAGAGATTTCACTTTTATTTGATTTTCTTTTTATTTTATTTCATTTTATTCTACTTTTTTGGGGAGACACACAAGGATATTTATTTTTAATATAAAGTGAATAGATCATCCTTGGAGTATTATTTTGATTTTTATTTTATTTCCTTACAATTCTCCCTCCGACGCTTTCAGGATGTGATAATATAATATCCTTTTTCATCCTCTTCTTTATCCTTCTGTGTGTAAGTATGTGCGTGTAAACGTGTCTAAGGTGGAATCATAATTTCTTTAAAAAAATCCCATTTATATGAAAATCGTGCTTATATCGATAAAAAATTGGGGAGCACAAAAACAGGCAATATAATGCAAGGTTAAAGCATTTTTTCTTTAATTACATTAAATTTAGAGGTTTGTTTTTCCATTCATATCCTTATTGAATCTTGGTAAATCCTTCAGTTAACTTTTTGTTATCGAATATGTTCAAGGATACAAGAAGAGAAAAAAAACATCATTATATTAATTTGAAAATATAATAAATCCTTCCACTTCACGTTTTTATTGTACGTTTTAACTTCCAGACTGTACTGTATAAATAATTCAACCACATCAATTTCCGGTGTCCGGTCTATGTATGGCATATGCAAATTCATGTTTTGTGTGTGTATGTGTAATTTTTTTTTAACTTTTAGTGGTTTTTCTGTTTTATTCATGAAATATTGAATACGACCGTTATCCTGTGTTAGATATGATATGGCAAGTAAAAAATACACGTGATCAGTATTCAACGTTTTTTGAAGGTCAGAATTGGAATGTGGTGATAGTCGTTAGTATAATGTTATTATACTGGGGTAAAAAGTATTTTTTTTTCATTCATTTGAGTATCACGTGAATGTTTTTTTGATATGATTAAATGAAAAAAAATAAAATGAAATTTTGAAAGAGTTAATAAGTGGATACAAGGAATCTCTAGGGAATTTGGAATTTACATGGAAACGTAGTGATGGGGTTTGATATGGGATTGAGTTCATTTCTGAATTCGTTAAAATACGTTTTTAATGCAAAAGGATCTTAATTTATTAAGCCTGCACTTAGTCCATCAGTTGGGTTCATTGTGCATAGCCGTTAAAATCATATGAGGGCCTTAGCTTTCATCTTGTCATCCTTAGCAGTCGTTTCCAGTCTTTAACTCTAATTAAGTGGCCGGAAAAACGAGACATATGAGATTTTAAAGTTTCATGGTCGAAGCTAGAATCAAAATGCCAACCGTACGATTGATAGTTTAACACGCTAATCACTGCACCTTGCAACCCACCTTTCAGATGCAGTCCTATGAATATTTCCTCATGGGTTCGTATCTGGCTGGCTGTGAGAATTTTCTGGTGTGATTTAGTGACAGAAAATCATCTCAGACGTACATATTGCGCTCTCAGGGGTAAGTACAGGCTCTCGTAAGAGGATCAGGTACCTCAGTCTCGCGAAGACTTAGGTAGAAAGGATGCGCCACCAATTTTATTTGACAAAATTGGCATGGCACATGATTAAGGAATGGTGCATTATGTATCCATTGTGTAAGAAAGAAACAGAAAATGAAGATATAGTTTGTCAAGAAAAGAGAAAGAAATACAAGTCTTCCCTGAGTGTTAATATCACAGGATGCGAAGGTAGATAGAATGATGAGCTTGGGGTGCGTCACTATGTGACAACTGACAAAGAGCCCTACAATATGTGGGTCAGGTGGGTACACCCTTTTGACAATCTATCTATCTATCCTATGAGAGTTCTTTGATATGACCTACATATTTGGACTGAGATCTCCTAAGATTCTGTCTCCAAAAGGACCTTACTTTTCTATCTTCTCAAAAAGTGAAATTTATTTTCAAATAGCTTGGACCATATCCACAACAGGACTTCGCACCTTCCTTTTCAGATCAATTCGTTTTCCATTACATTTCCATTAATTCAAACAAAGTAATTTCCTCAAACGATACATTTTTCCTATTAAAAATATAATTTGTTTTAATATATTTTATGGAACCGATATCGTATCATGCCATTCCTTCATCCTCATACTTACATAACTCCGGTTAATGTGATTTTAATGATCAATCAAAACTAATTCCATGAAATCCAATGTGCTCCACAATATTAAAAACAACCGAAATTCACGTGTTTTGTTTTACTTTTTGCGTTCTCATACTTTGTCTGTATTTTTCTAACAAACATTGTATCTATTTTATTTATTATCATATGAAAATGACGTTTCCATGAATTGTATACATGTAAAAAGTAAAAACATGCATTCATTCATTCAAATAAAAGGGGATGCGCTTCTTGCCATTCTTTTATTGTATCCAAATGTTTTTTTGTATATTTATGTGTATAAATATCATTTACATCAAAAATTGGGGGGATTTTTTTATGACTATTATTATTCTACAATGCGTTTGCCGTTTTTATTCCATGTTTAATGTTCAAAAATTCTAGACCTGTGCGTGTATTTTATCGATGTGATATGATATGACCGGTCTCGTATTTGGTTCTAGTTTGTATATAAACAAAAATAAACATTCACATTTTTTTGTGTGTATATAAATATATTTTTACATAATAATACTAATAATAATGCAAGGGAGTTCCGTATCTACTCTATAGCAAAAGCCGGCTTTTTAACATGAAAATCAATACAAAAAATAAAGGAATATGTTTTGCGTTTAGATGTTTCCGTTTTTCCGTTTATAAAATTTATTTTCTCCCCTTTTTTCTGATTCAAGTCAAAACCACTTTCAATTCTGGAAAAGTTTCTTTCTCAGCTGCTTTCAATCTGAATTTGAATGATTGAAATATCATCTTGATAAAAATTTTCCAGTATAACTTCAAGGAAAAAATGAATGTTACTTAATTTTTTTTCACAATAATGTAAAACAAATTCGATACCAAATACAAATAGGGATGAATGTTCCCCATTTTTTTACGAGTTACATTCAAATGGAAAAACATGCACATTGTTTACTGCTTTCACTCTAAACACTCAACTAATCTCCTTATAATTGCATTCCCATAACTTACATTTACGAATAATACACAGCTTAGTTAAATATTATTGCAATTTAATCATTTTTAATGCGTTATGAGTGTGTGAGTGAGAGAGAGAGAATGCGAGACCAGAGAATCAGACCGGAAAAACACCAAGTCGGGAATAATTATTCATTTTATTTTGACATTTTTTTTTTGTGTCTTGAATGAATTTGAATTTATTAGGATTTTTATTATTATTTTTAGTACAAAGCAGTTTTATTAGATGAAAATCATTGAATTAGTTCGTATTTTGTTTGAATTTAATTAAGTAAATGCCTTGTTCTTGTTTGTTAAATTTAATCCGGTGACTGAGTGATGGGGAGGTAATAAAGGGATTTATTTTAATATTTCTCTTTTTTTATATATGCATGTTAAACGGAGTTTTGTGATATTGGAATAATCAGTTTTAATTAAAAAAAGGGAAGTAGAGTAATAACAATAATCAGAATGGATCAAAACGGAACTTAAAGTTTAATAATCTCTGTTATTTGATTTTATTTTTTTAGGAATGGAGTTACTGATAGAAATAAAGCAATAGGAAGATTTAAGCACGTTGAGTTAAAAAGTTTAGAGAAATAAGATTTCAGCAACCCCTTAATCGATATTTTCATCAGCGAATTTTTTTAAGGGAAATTGCTATAGCACCCTTCCAGCAACCGCCTGATCGATTTTCATCAAGGAGGGAATTAAGAGGGAATGCAAAAGTACCCTTCCAGGAACCTCTTAATCGATATTTTTGATCAGCGAACGTTTTTAAGGGGGATTGCTAAAGTACCCTTCCAGCAACCCCTTAATCGATATTTTCATCAGCGAACTTTTTTAAGGGGGATTGCTAATGTACCTTTCCAGCAACCCCTTAATCGATATTTTCATCAGCGAACTTTTTTAAGGGGGATTGCTAAAGTACCCTTCCAGCTACCCCTTAATCGATATTTGTGTTTATGGATTTCAAAGAGCGTTGGCCCTAGAAGTCCTCAATGGGCAAATTTCATGGAAGGTTACTTTTTTAGCCATCATTCCATCCCTCAGTGTTCATAAAAAAGAAAAAATCATTAGTAGAGATAAACAATAACAGATAATTGTCCTTAATTTATCTAAAATAAGGGGAACCTGACGTCTGTGTAAAAAAATTCATTTTAAACCAACTTTTCTTAATATTAAATTTCATTTCAAATTTCTTTCAATCAGTTTCCATGACATTTTTTTCTACTCAGGTGAATTTCTAAACGTTCTCTAAACATATTCAATTAAGGAGTGTCCCTTCTTTCTATCTCACATCAATCTCCCTTCAAAAACATTTCATCATTTTTTTGACAATACAAAAAAAACGAGAGGAAGAGCTCAACCATTCAACTAGAAATAATTTTACTTCAACCATGCTATTAGGATTACATAATTCAAATTTATTCATATTATATTTAACATTTTCATACTCACAGCTTTTGACAAACATAACATAACATTAAATATTTTGTAAATTTGATGATATTACGCACATAAAACCCTTTCATCATAATATTTTCACTTTTCTATTCAATCTCCAAACAAGGATCTCCTTATTTATTGTTAAAAATGTATGAAATTTAACATGTTACATGCTTCTCAATCATATCAACAGTAATTTTTTCTCTCCGTTTAAAAAAAATGTTAAATCATACTGATGTCCTTTTTAAAAATATATCCTAAAATGATGAAACATGTTATTTATATGTGAAAAGCATGTCAAATTATAACACAAAAGTTTTATTTCATAACTGAAAAAATAAAATTACATTTTGTATTATATTTGGGATGAATTGTGTGGTATTCGTGGTTTGTGGACCAAATAAAAACCATATGTCAATATGGATGTGTGGTCAAAACATTTATTGAATGAAATACGTAACAAGTCCAATTTATGATGTAAAACGAGGATGGTTGCCATGTAATTTTAATTTTAAGAAGAATAATTAGAATTGAGATTTATGGTGCAATTTTTGATCCTTCAGTTTTTTTATAATGTTAACTTTTAAATGAAATTTTGATGATTAAATGTGGAGGATGAGTCCAGACGAGAATTTTATAATTTTATGAAAAAGGAAAAAACTTTTCGTATAAAGTTTAACTTTTTCAAATTAAAAGTAGAATTTAAATGAAAAAAATATTGAAAACCAACGAGCATAAGCGCATTTTGCTTCAAATTAAGATAAAATGTCATTATTTTTGACAGATGTCAAATCAAATTTTTAAATTTAAGTTTTAAATGTCAAATTTAATGGATGTCAATCATAATATCGAAAAACTGAGAAAGCACTTACTGGGTTAGCAAATAAAACTTGACAGCTAATTTTGTATGTCAACATTAAAAGTGACGTCTGTCAAACTAGACGTCAATTTTTCATTTAATTTTGAACAACACCATTTCAGACAGACGCAAAATATTTTATTGTGCTTATTTTAAAGGAAATGTTCATTTATTATGAATTTCTGAGCATTGTGTTTAAAGTTCATTAACAGACGGACGCCGAAATCGTCATTGAATGCAAATTTCCTCGAAATTTAATTTTAATGAAATACAAAAAAAACAAAACCATAGAAGTTACATCGTCATTACGAATACCCTCAAAATTAAAATTACTTCCGATTTTCTTGCTTGTACCATGCTCCATTACAGCATCCCACTGCATTCAATTCAAAAAAAACACCATAGAAAGAGATTTTTCATGCTTTTCACAGATAAATTACAAATATACATAATAAAATGGTCATATAATTTTTGAAATACGACCAAAAAGTATAAAGTGTCATATCTTGTAATGGGGATCAAACAAAAATATATTTTATTTTATTTTATAATCATTCATTTGTATAAATATATTCTGTTAAGATAAAGTACAAATTTATGTTTGTGTAATAGAAAATTTAGGAGGATATGGATATAGTTTAGTTAGTGCACCCCTTCTCTGGTGTATTAACTAGTATTTAGAGAAGTTGGTTAGAGTAAATAAGTACCGTAAAGATGAGAACGAGGGTAGTATTAGTTAGGGATATCGTTAGATTTAGTATGTACAAAAAGTGATTTTATGATATAACCAAAAATTTCCTCTCTAAACACATATAAATTTATGATGTTTATAGTGTCTCAGGAAACTAATTCTATTGAATTTAATGTGTTTGTGTTCTCATTTTTGTGTCAAGGAAATGCAAAAATCTCTGATAATTTTGATGTTTTTTTACTCTTTACATTCATTTTAATATTTTATGTATATTTGAGAAGATTTTCTGGTAAGTGAGAGAAAAAATACGCTTTAGAGACCGAAATGAAAATCAAATTTAATCTTGAGTACACCAAGTGACCACAATGCTCGAATTATTTATCGTCTAGCTCTGTCAAAAGTTTTCACGGCAGTGCACAAAACTTCTACGATATTCAGAACTGTCAAAAAAATTACAGATAATGTCAATTGTTAGTATCCTGACCAATTTGACATTTAATGCTAAAAATAATTCAAATTTAAAACCAAACCTATATGACAGGAAAGATAACAGTCAATTCTAATGACGTTTTTGACATATATGAATGTATGATTACCTAAATTGACATTCGTTGTAGAAGTTACATCTGTAATACTAAAACGTATTGGCATATATTCAGGACTTTCAAAGTCATATGAAGGAAGTTTCCTAATGAAAAAGTAACATTAGAAACATTTTCAAAAAAAATAATATGATCAAATCGTTAAACTTCGAGGCTAACGTCAACAGTTTACAGTTCTCAAAATAATCATCAATCAATAATGTCTTAAGATTGACATGTCTTCCGCGTTACCTGGTTTTTTATATAATTTCTTTTTTCGTAATCTTTTATTGTTTGGTCGACTGAAATTTTTTTTACTATTTTGTTCAGCAATGGTTTATTATCATTTGATACATTGCATTCAATTGTACAATTTATAATAATCAAACTATATGAAATTATGGAACAAATTTCAGTCGGAGAATTTGCGTTTATCATAAGACAAAAGATTTGTTTAATATACTTTATCAGTTAGCCTGCTTCACTTTGCCAAGTCCTTTTTTTGCTTTGACACTAATAATATGTATATCATTATGTATATGAGCAGAATAGCAAAATCCAAATATGTTTATCATGATTTTTAGTTGTATAAATATCATTTAGATATTCCACAAGACTTACTCCGTCTAATCCCTCACAAGTAGCATTCATTTTGACTATTAATAACCAAATTGACCGTTGTACTTTCACTCAAATTTTTAAATGCACTTAAAATTTGTTTCATGCTCAATTTTGTCGTTTAAATTAGGAACATTTTTCAAAAAATTTGTAATTCTATATTTAACATGTATCCGATTTATATGCAAACTTATTTATCTATCTAACTGAATGAAGAAGATATGAAATGATGATATAACAAAATTTCTAATACTACAGAGAGCAACTTACACTGTGAGTTGTAAAAGGGGAAATGTATCAGATTGTGCGGTTTTTAACTTCCGAAATTCTGAAACATATACAAGCTTAAACTCCTTGTTTTTAATGTTTAATTTTAATAGATAAAATATAATAATAATACTTTTCAGGTATGTTATCTGTATACACATTTAAGAGATTTTTTAAGAGGAATGTTTTACAATCTTCATGACATCTTATATGTTGCTGTTTATTTTAAACATTTATATTTATTATAATCATTATTTTTTTTAAAGAAAAGTTTGTATCAAAATCAGAATTTACTGTAAGAAAAAGAGCTTTATCCCTTTTTCTAACAACGTTGAATATGAAAAGTGTATCAGTTGTTCACTGGAAATAAAGGGGGAAAGTTAATTTAATATTATTGTAAACACTGTGTATGTTTATGTTATTTGTTGTATTATGACAATGATCGTCGTCATAATCATCATTTTTGGTTCACATTTAAACCTGATGTTTTTCCTTTTTGAAAAATGTGTTGTTTATAATAATAAATAAAGAACATCTGAAAATCGGTACCTTTTGACATTATGACGACGTGCTTTATAAGACTGTCAGCATCACACAACGCGATCATCATCATCAGATGCGATTTATAAACAAATTCTGTGTGATGTGTATGTTTGTGACATGAATGTAAGACCACGTGCTCCCCTTTTTAAGCTATTACAACAATTTATATATATAAAGGGAATAAAACGTTCATAAATCATCGTGGTTAAGAACACCCTCTTGTGCACTTTTGTTCCGTGTTTTCTTCCTTGTATATTATGTAATAAAGGTATTTTTGTATATTAAACAACATTGGATGATGAGGGGACATACGGAAATGCAGCTCAATGCGTTCTATTCCAGAAAAAATATATCACCATTATTATTATTGTTCATCATCACTCACACCTTCCTCCATTTATTGTGTGTGTGTAAATACAAATAAAAGAACGTTTTACAATATTTTTTAGATAAAAAAAACCCGAGGGGCTGTCAAAAATTTTAATATATTTTTTATGAATATTTGCTTTGTCTCATTCTGGCGTATTTTATGATTAGCTGAATTTTAATAATTTTCTAACCTGAAATTACTCTCCTGATTTTGATATTAAGTCATAACTCTTCACACCTTTCCAATGCTCATTTCCTTATTAATGACACTTTTCCACAACTGTGACACTAACAAAAGCCAACTTAATTTAAAAGAAAAAAAAATAAAATGTTCGCCCCAAAACAATCATTTCCGTATCCCACATATAACATTTGTTTCTGCTCATAAATTCCATTATGTATGTCATCAAAAACACACTCTCAGTAACAACAAGGCAGCAAGACATATAAAAGGACATTGTGTGTTTCATTGTTTCACGTGAAAACATACAAAAAAAAATACTTTTATGACACCTTTGAATGTACTATGTGGCTTTTTCCATTCATTCATTTCATTTTCTTGTTCATACATTCATTGTGCTCTTTTCTGCTGTTAATAACACTAAAAATACATTGTACGACGTGAAATGAAAGAAAAGGTGCAACATTCGGATTTAACTATGTGGTAAATGAGTAATTTTTAAAATGTGTTACCATCATAAATTTTCATGGAAATCGTTGTCGTCCAATACCAAAAAATTTATATCTAAATGAATAATTATAATTGAAGTGGAAAATGAAAATGAATGAGAAACTATGAATATGAATTGTGTGTGTTTGTCGCTCGCACCCTTTTACGAGAAAATTGACATATGATACAATGTAGAAGAGAATAGAAAACTCATCAAAATTGAATAATGTTATAAAAACATTTTAGATGAAATAGAATTTTGTGAAAAGATTTTAAAGTAATTGAAATTTATATTCTTTTCATTACAATTTTATATTTTTTTTGCATTGAAGAATATATGCAGTGTTATGTCACCCTAGGTCGTTTGGCGTTTTTTTCCACTCATTGTAAATATTATGCAAAAATATTCTTTGATCTTCCTTTAATTGTATTATTATTTATTCAATTTGTTTGTAATTATTATGAATGTGCATCTATTTTAATATTTTATAATGGAATAGAAATGTAAATTTGTTTTTTTTTCTCTTAAATTTTAATGTAGGGGAGAAATTGGCAAGACATGAATAGTCAAAGTCATGGTCATATTCAGGAGATTATGATGCAAATTTTATTTTTCTTGATTTTACGAGAACATTAATTCATCAACGAAATAATGAATAATAATAATTTTGAATTTAACTTGAACGCTCCAAAATTTTAAAAGAAATGTCATTCTCATCTGAAGTAAAACAATTCACTTGTGCGCTCTTGGCAGTAAAGAGCTCAAAAGGATACTGCAACATTTTATTTTTGAACTGTATTTTAACAAGAGCTTTTTCGCAATTCGAACAGTAGATTAAATCATCGTCATTTCTTAACAAGAGCTTTAGTGACTGATTTTTAAATTTTAAAGGCTTTAAAGTATTTTACTATCTTCTTCAGGACTTAACATAACATTTTTAATCATTTATGGCTGTATGAAATCATTAACGATGGAAACTGTTCCAGTTCACCTAGTTATCTTTCAAATTCTGGGTTTCAAACTCAGGAAACAACGGTCCACTTGTGGTCATAAGAGCTTTAGGCTTATTCATCAAATTTGAAACAGCTTGGACCTTTTGACTTAATTTTTTTAGAATAAACCATATGATGCGTTCGCTTAAAAGTTAGATTCAAACCTATGAAAATAGTCATCAAATAACCAAGTTGGTGATTTTAAACTTCAGAAATAGCAACACCATTTCACAGCAAGTAAAATTTCCATAACATTACATTGAACATTTACAAAAGAAATCACATTTAAGTCCTACATTTACTATCCATTAATCATGAAAGCGCCTCCGGATTATTGGCTAACCATATTTTTCGAATGTTTTCGATATAAAAACTTTATTTGTATGACCACAATAACGAATTAAAATTGAAAATTTTGTTCAAACACGTATGTCCCTTTTTCAATTTTTATTAATCTTCATGTGGATGATGATATTTGTGTCTGCACTGCGGTTTCAATATAAACTTTTAGTATACGCACACAACCCATAACACAGAAATAAAATTATTTTACATGAATTTATCTAGCGGTGCAGAACATTTTCATATTATAAAATGCTCAATAAACACACATTTTCAATCGAGATAACACGATGAGAAAATAAATGAATGCAAAATCAATATAATGTCTATTTATTAAAATATTATCAGAATCACACACATTGTGAACACATTCATTGATCTTTTGACATGAATATTTGTTTATGTGTGTGTGTATGCTCAAAGTGCAAACAAACATAAATCATCATATCCTTGGCAACCATTAATTAAGCAGCAGTTGTAACATATGTCTAACGATATAAATAAGGAAATTGTCTCATTTTAGGTAAGAGTTGACGATTGCTTTGTGAATTAGTTTGGTGGTGTTTTTGGGTGATTTAAGTTTCATTAATTATCATCCATTCCTAGCATATCGCGTTCCTGTATCACATAAAATTAAAAGGTGGCATGGCATGGGAATTCATGCATAAACACAGTGTACGTACACAAACAATACAATTTTATGTATGAAATCTAATAAATTTTACGACTTCGACCTATATAATATCTTTTTTCCTATTATTATTAATATTATTTTGTTTTTCTTTTTTTATGATACTCGTTATAAATGTATTTTTAAACGTGTATTGGTACCAAGCAGGACATTCCCAGCAATAAATTTTATGAAAATTTTATTGGTCTCCACTAAAAATGAGTTTTTGTGACTGAAATTTCTACAATTATGTTGTTGTCACGAAGTAGTTTCATTTAATTTATCACTGAATTGTATGTTTTTTCCAGATTTTTTCTCTTATCTTTCATTTTCATTTTTATTTATTCATATTTCTCATCCTCCAAATTTTCATTAAATTTAATTTCATTGTACAAAAAAAAAATTATATTTAATGAGTCTCATATTTTTTTTCCTTGTATTTCAATGAAAAGAAAAAGAAAAATTGTCGCTTCAGGCTAAAATTCATTTTTACATATTTTTTTTTTAATGAAAAATATTTGTGGTGTCGTTTTTTTATACATTTGAGAATAAGTCAAATATGAATTCATAGACGACGAAGTATGATAACACCTAATATAATAAATTTTACAGAAAAAAATAAAGTGTATCCGTATTATTCTAAAGCACATTTATGTAAATCATCCCTTCTTTTGCCAAATTTAATAAGTGAGACAGTTTCCTGTTTTGATTAAATATTGGTAAGATGCATATAATTGAGAGTTTCGTAGAGTGTCGATATTTTGAGTAAAAATTCTATTGAAAAATATTTTGTATTTTATTTAAGGTGGTAATTTGATGATGCTTGAACGCTCTTTTATCTGTATGTCAAAAACCTAAATTGGTGACATGAATGCTCTTCTAACTGTCAAATTTCAAACTTTTTAACTTGAATGCTCTTTTCATATGACATAAGTAATAAACATAAACACACGCGTCTAAAAATATGACTATTTTTACAGTGCTAAAATTTAAAATTTCAAATGAATTTGAGATCAACCCTATTCAACAAAGATTAACATCCTGTTTAAGTGTAGTGCAAATAAAATTAATAATAAACACAAGTCATTCCATGTGTCTCCATTTATACACCACATTTTTTATTAATATTTTTTTCCTGTTTATATGAAAGGTACGCTGTAATTTGTCATTATATATTTTCTTTTAAAAATTTTTCCTAAGCGCTATAACAAGATAAATTTTTCATTTTTTTCAATTAAATTTATAGGAAATAAGAAGAAAAGCCTTCTATCAAATATTTATTTCCACAAAAATTTTAAACATTTTACAAATAAAAAACAAACGAAGAAGTGTCAACAACATTATCAACATCACGTACTAAGTATTATAATAATGGATGAAATGATGGTAGCACATTGTAAAAACGGGAGTGAAAAATTAATAATAATGTCGATTACCGTCTGTTTTTTACATTACATTGGTGCACTTTACGTTTAAATGTGTCATCGCCTAGAGAATTGAACGAAGAGCGAGCAAAAGTGAAGAAACCAAAATTCGATTAAAGACACCTTTTCATGTTGTTTATTGAATTATATCACAAGTTATTTGCAGTAAAAATAATAGGCAATACTAGTTGATAGTGCTTTATAGATTGAAATGAATTAGAAACGAAGCACGTTTCAAGTTTTTCACTATCTAAACAGTATCTAAGGATATGGTTGCCAGTTCAATTCCTCAAACTGAACCAACTCAAATCTAGAGTTTTCGGCTACTCAATTAGATAAAGGTGGTGTCTGATTAGGATGACAGGATGAAAGGTACCGCCCTCTGATGATGAAACGGGTATTCACAGCCGAACCTACTGGTGGCCAAGGGTAAGTCTTGAATAGCCATCCTATAGATCTAAATCTAAAAGGTTTATTTATGGAATAAATTTCTATATTTTTTTTAATATCAGTCTGAGTTCAAGATACACATACCAGATGCACTCAATCAATTTTAATCAAAAAATAACAAGTGTTTACATTTCATTACAATTTCACATACACAAGAACAAAAAATAACATTTTCAAGTAGTACATCCCATACAAAAAGGAGACACTTAACCACATGTCTCGATACAGTAACTCCATTAAACGATATAAAAGCCAAACAATGATTTTCATTGAAATAATAATAATAGTAGTTGAAAGAACATCATTAAATTAAATGTTGCACAGGATTACTCTCTCTTTCTCATAAAATTCTATGAATTGCAGTTTGCTATAGACTGTATAATATTTTTTTTTGTAACGAACTGTAATGCAATATCATGCCAATAAAATGTGTGAAACTTATTCTTCATACGATATTTGATAATGGTAGAAAATCATATGAAACGAAACGATTTTAATAAAATAATTGAAAAAAAAAATTATATGAAACGTAAAAGTTTAATATAATGATAAATGATTATTATTCCCATAAGTTGTGTTACTTTTTTTGTATTTTAATATACTCACTTTATTAAATTGATCTTGTAAGCGCAAAAGTGCATCTTCTAGTTCAGCAATTCGTGCTTCAAGTAATTCCTGTAAAAAAACATAATAAAATGAAAAGAAAAAAAAATTAAAATCATAATTGAAATCATAAAATTAAAATAATGTTAATTAAATGAAAATATTTAAGTGTTAAGTGATATCGTAATTATAGCTAATTAATAAACAATATAAATAGGAAATTAAGAGCAGGATTAACTTTATAATGAAGCTGATACAATTCTTATTTCAATAACGATACAAATGAAAATGATACTTTGTACTGACTCGATTTAACTACGATATGCAATTTTCTATGAAAGAAACACATCTACTGTTGCAAAAGAGGAAAAAAAGATTCACCAAAACAAGAACAGTGTAGTTTTTCCTGGGTCGAAGCAGGTCTGTGATCATTAAGTTTCTTAGATCGTTCTTACGAAGCATCGTTTACCGAATATAATGATTTAACGTTCTACATGGCAGACCTAGTTGCCAAGTAGGACTCATAAAAAGCTCTTCGAAGGATACTTCGGAGTACCAGGACATAGTAGTATTGATGGTAATGAAATCGCTGATAGGTTAGCTAGAGAAGGATCAGCATCTACATTTGCAGGTGAAGAACGTTGCTTCGGTATCGCATTAACAACGGCAAAATCTGCCATATTTGAATGGCTTATTGACAAATTAACTTTGTATTGGGAAGATCAAAGCAGATATCTTTCACAACATTTACACAATTTTATACCTAAGAGGTCAGTAACACGCACAATGGAGTTGCTGGGAATGAGTGTGGCTCAGGTGAGGGTACTAGGTGCAAGAACATGCATCTTAGCAATACAGATTTGTGCAGAATTTGTGAAGAAGAAGAGGAATCTGCGGAACACATACTGTGCTCTTGTAGAGGATTGAAAAACAGAAGAAGAAAGTATTGCGGACAAATAGATCCAACAGCCTTATTTTAATTCAACTTGCATAAAATTTACGATTTCTTGAAAGGAATTTCAATTATGAAAAGTGAATACAATCTTAGGTAAGTCGCAAGACAGCCCACAAAAAGCCCAACACTAAGTGGTTTATATGCTGCGTTCGCCGAGTTTGTACTTCAGTGTGGGTGTGTAAGTGGGCCTTCGAGTCTGGTATCCAAACTATCAAAGTTACATTATTTAGTGGGTAAATCCACCTTACAGGAAGAAATGCAAAAAACTAAAATGAACTTCTTCTTGAAGCTGACCAAACAGTCTCGATGTTTAATTCTCAGCTAAGTATCTAAAATACATTGAGTATAACTTTTCCGTTCAATGAAACATCCTTTTTACATTCCTTTCAATTCAAACTTGAAATGCAATAAATAAATTCAAAACTTCTCTTAAAATTATTATTCACTAAGAAAAAAATCCAATTATCACATTTCACCATAAGTTGTTTTGTATTTTAGCACATAAATCATGTCATTTCAAAGTAAATATTGATGTTAAAATTGTTAAATCATTCGGTTCATTTACCTGCTGTTATTGTACACAGGAATCATATCCCATTTAAAAGCATTGTTTGTATAAACAGCTTAATTAATAGAAGTAATATTGGGAGGAAGAAATTTATTAGGATGTCTTACTATTAACAGTTAAATTTCCTTACAGAAAAAAGCATTTAATGGTCCAGTCTATTAATTATTTTATTTTAGTTTCCTTTCTTATTCCTTACTATTAAATGTTTGTGGTTAAAGTGAAATTTCCTTTTCAATTTTCGTTTGTATATTGTGCTGAAAATCAGGATGATGTTGATGATCAAATGAAATGAATGAAATTCCTGTCTGAGTAATGTGGGGTGGACGTTAAATGTGAAATGAATGGAGAAACACACAAAAAAAAACTAAATAAAGAGGAAAAGGAAATGTCATGCTTTTAATGAATGAATGTAATGTGTTTGTTCAAACTGTCATGTTGTACACATGCAATAATCGTATAACTAGCCAAAAAAAAAAGTATTACAATGACACAGCAGCATCAATTGTATCACGATAATTTTTATTATTTTTTTTTTGCCTTGGTTAAAGTGCTTGGTCAGTTGTTGGAAAAAAGAAATAAATCTGACATTAATGCTAAAATATCTGGTTGTTTGTGAATCATAAAAAAGACATCATCATCAGCCAGTTTGTGTTCAAAACATTGTCATATCATAATTTATTTATATTGAATGTGGGGATAAAAGGAATTTTTCTATGTAATATTATTTTTTTTGAAGGGAGTTTTTCACACACCCTTCTACTTCCTAATATTACTTATATTTTATACATAATCTCAAGATTATTTCTGTTTTAATCACAAAATCACACAAAACCTAATAAAATAATGTATTTGGAGTCAAAAAGGCGTAACAAACAAAAAATAAAACAGCAACTTACACATGAGAGACGTCGTCGAGAAAAGAAAAAAAAACTTTTGACTGTCTACACCACACGCACACACACGTTTCCATCGTTATGAAAATGTAACAACTACTTAGTACAATTACTTATTATGATTTAAAAGCTTCTCTGCTTCTGGCATTGGCATTGGTATGCACTTGACAGAAAAGAAATATGATATGTGTGTACGTTATGCTGAGTTTGTGTATTTTTATATGAAAAAATCATAAAATAAAATGGAATATAAAAGGGGATTCCCGATTTTTAATTCAATGGTGTGTCAAGTACTGTTTTATGTTCACATATGATGACGATGAAAGACGAAAGAAAAGGAGACTTATAAAAGAAAATCATTAAGAGATTGGCCTTTTTCTGATTCCGTTCAAGTACTTTCCTCGAGTGGTTTATACGAGTTTACATGAAAGAAAATAATCATCATCATCATAATAAGGCTTAACCGGGAATTTTCTTAACATTTCAAGGAATTTCCAGGACTGAGAGTTAATAAAAGGATCATTTCAAGCTAATTCAATGATTCTTTTTCTTTAAAAAAGGACACAATAGAATCAAAAATTACATGAAAACACGATTAAATGAAAGAAATTCTTTCTTTTGTTTGAATTTGAATCCATTTTTTATTATTTTCTTAACATTAATCTCCCCCTTTACCATCCGCATGTTTCATTTAAGAAGCATTTCTTTTCACTTAAAAATCCATTCAAGTTCACATATAATTTATTATTATTAATAATTCGAGCGTTTCAATTCAATTCAATCGATGACACAAAAAAAAATATTGAATTCATTATTAAAATGTTATGAGAGATGAAGAAAAAATCAGGGAATTTTATCATTAAGAAATTGTCATGGGATAAAAAATGGAAAGTTAATTAAAAATGATGGTTTTTTCTTCTCTTAATTTCTTTTCATTTATTTGATGTTATTTTTATTGTTAGAGGAAAAAAAAATTATATTATGATGATTTTTATTCTAATGAAAAAGATGACAAAAAAAGAATGTAAGGTTATAAATTTTTAATAATTTTAAAAGCCTTTTTGTACAAAAGACTACTATGATGAGAAAAAATACTGACGTTTTTATGTTTCATACTTTATTTTTGCATTATGGTCTTCGTTTCAATTAGAAATTATTTTATCAAACAAAGGAAATCCATAAAATATGGTCACTATGGGCTGGTGTTGATATAAATGTGATCAGAAATTGAATTGAATTGAATTTTTGTAAATTTTATTCAATATCCTGTCCAAGTGGATTCTCAAGTGGCGGGTTCATGGGTCTAAATCTTGACTCCCAACCACGAGCGATTACGCAAAGTATCTCTAAAACCACGGTTGGAGGCTTAAATACCAGAAACCAAATAGAAAGGCACTTAATATGAGTAACAGTTGAAATGGCCTCGCAATTCAAACATTTTCTAGGTAACTTTGCTCATTTCTTAACAATTTTGAAAGAAAATTCGACAATTGAAGAGACCCGTGAAGTCTTCGGGTGATATGCGGGACATTTTCAATTAATAGTGAAAAATTTTATGATCACTTTCCGGTATCTTGTTTATTTTGAAAATATAAATGTATGGAAAAGCAAACCCCTTTCAAACATCCTCTTAATGTACTAAAATAAATTTTGACCCATATTCACTTTAACCAACCCACAGTGTGTGATTGGATGTACAGAAAAAAAAACTGTAACAAAATCTCACATTTTATGACTTTTAACTAGACATGTCCTGTCGAGAATCTCGACTCGAGATTCTCGGCCGAGAATAAGTAACTTCTCGACTCTTGATTCTCGTCATTTTGTCAAAATTCTCGAGTCGAGAACTTTTACATACAAATGTTTTATTAACCATAACGTAAAATTCTTCTCACAATCAGTTCCAACACATTTTTTTTATTTTCTATCTATTTTTTCCCATTTTTTTGACGAAAAATAATTTTTTGTATAAAAACATGTTAAACGGTAAAAAAAAATGTGTTCACCACACCATTTTCTACATCTTTCAAGAACAAACATCATACTTATTCATACAAAACTTGTCATTTTTAAATTTTTTATTAGAAGAATAGAAAATAATTTAAACCCTTGTTGTTCGGTCTTTAGGACAGATAATTTTTTTTTCTTGAACAAGTTTCATATTTTAAGAAAAGAAGCTCTAAAATCCTGAGAGCTAATGGGAGAAAATAGATTGATAAACAAAGCCGAGCAGTTGATGGATATTTTGGATGGATACAGGGATCACCCTTATGTTGATAATTTTATTTCAAGATCATGAGTGAAAAAATAACAAAATAGCTGATACTTTCTACTACTTGGTAACAAAGAAATTGTTTCCGCTCTCAAAATATTTGAATAATCCTCATAAATACATTCAAAAGGACACATTTTCAGATTATAGTTGAAAAATAGATGTAAAAAGGTTCATTTTCTTCTTGGTTTGTTTTTCTCGATTCTCGACCAAGATTCTCGATTTTTTTGTGTTCTCGACTCTCGATTCTCGATTTTTGAAAATTCGAGAAAAAGGACATGTCTACTTTTAACACAAAAATAATAAAAAAATTAATACTCTGAGCAAAAAAAAAATCAATTTCCTCCTCATACATTTCAAAGCAAAATATCAATAAAATATTTAAAAGGATTGTTATCAGCTGTTTTTATGTAAATTTTTAATACTGTATGTCATTAAAATGCTTTGATATTATAAAAGTATATTCATATGAAAATTTGTTGTCATAAATTTCAACTGTATTCAATTTTAATACACTTATCATATCATTTTTGCTTTTCACGACACTCATAAAAAGATTTTTACCATATAACATTCAATTTTTAGACCCAGAAAAATTTTATGAGTGCGTTGCCAATAAACGACATGCTTTGCTGATGACATTTCATACTTTTTTTTTCATTATCTTACTCCCATTTTATTGTAATTAAATTTTATGTCAAATATCATTTTATTTCAACTGAAGAAAGAAAATACATAATTAAAGTTCTAAATTATTATCAAGGAAACAAAAACGAACAAAAAAAAACATTGAATTGAAAATAAAATTTGGTATGAAATCCATTTAACTGTTGATATCATATTTCATTACACGGAAAAAACGTAGGTGTGATTCCCGCATCAAATTTTCAATTAGAGTAGTTTCCCACCTCAATTGATAGCAAAATCATCCTAATGAAATTCATAATTTGATGTGATTCCCATCTCAATTGAGTGTATTCTGATATCATTTGATAACGCTATACACATAATTGAGAGCAGAATCACTTATAAGAGTTGTTATTCCGGAATATTTTCCATTGTTAAATGTGTAAGAAAAGAAAAATCATCTAAAATGAGGACGATTTAAGAAAAAAATATTTAAAATGTATATTTAAGAATTAATTTGTATGATTTCAGTGTAAATTACATATAAATAAGTGTGTTGAGTAAAAAAATGTTTTCTGTTGCAACAGAACAAATTTATAGTAAACATTGTTACAATTGATGAAATTGATGAACTAATTTGAAATCACAATAAAAAAATATTTATTAAAAACAAAAAAATCATTCAGTGTCTCATTATTAATGTGTAACAATTTTGGGTATTTTTTGATATCAATTGAGTGTAAAATCACCTCAATTGAGTGTATTCTGAGCCTAAATGAGGTGGGAATCGTCTCTATTAGGGTGTAAAATCGTCTCATATTGTGTGGATTTTAAACCCAAATAGGATGATATTACACTCAAATGAAAAATTTAATGCGGGAATCACACCTAAGTTTTTTCCGTGTACATTGTAAAAATTTATACAAATACACATAAAATTAAACAGTAAAAAATTATAATGAGAGCAATAAAACCAAACAGAAAACCCGCAGAAAAAACCGTTTTAATTGCGTTTTTATTTATTATTGTAAATAATAATAATTATTATATTTTTTATTTAATTTAATATTTATTTTATTTAATGTATTTAACGAAGCCAGGTAAAATTCGATCTATTTATTGTACGACGTTAAGGAAACTAACTATAAAGCACTTTTTAATGTTGCGTGTTAAATTTTATGAGTGTACAAAAATTCAAACGTTTATTTACTCATTATAATTTATTTTTATTTATTTTAATCGTAAGATGTGTTTTGTTTTCCTTTATTTTTTTATTTACAAAGATGCATTTTAATAAGTGTAACAAATTTTATGCGTATTTTATGCTTGTTGAACCAGGTTCTGGCTAAGAGATTTTGAGTTTTAATTGAATAATTTTTTTTCATTTCTTGTTGAGGTGAGTGACTGATTAACAGACCGATGTGTCTTAAAATTTTAATTTCTTGTTATAATTTTTTATTATTAATTAAAGGTGAATGAATCATCATTTAGGAGGATGACGAATGATTAATGAAAAGTTCTTAAGGAATGGCCAGGCAGTGGTGGGTTAGCCATGTGGGCAATCTGGTAAATGTCAGATAGACCGCAGTCGATTCTCTTTTATAAGTTAAGTTTGGCGAAAATTTTAAAGAAAATCATACAGAATGCCAGGCCGTTAGTAATTTTTAACCTGCCCCTGTCGCCAGCCCTGATATGGGTGAAAATATTTTGTTAAATGAAGTGAACGGCTGGGAGAGGGCATTAAGGTGAAGTTGAATTTTGGATGATAATTTTAATGGAAAGCCTTTAAACACTCTCAACCATAAACCAGTGTGACATCAGTCGGATCAAGTCTTTAAGAAACTCGAGTATCAAGAAAACAACAACGGTTGAAGAGCATGAACGATCAGATTCTTTTAAGTCAATCAATGGATCTTTGCTGTCATGGAAGACTTCGGGTTAATATTGGATACTAAACTAAACTTCCAGCACCCCTACCAGATTTCTAGGGGGGTCTCCACAGAAGAGAACCAGCACTCAGACCTACAGACGGGTCCATTGTGCATACACATTATTATCATATCTGATGAGCACGGAACCAAATCTACAGAATCAACTAAAGAAAAAAGTCAACAAGACCTGGTTCAGTTCAGGAAAGTGACCACACCTTCTCAGAAAGCTAAGCAGGACAGGCACCTTTACTTTTATGATGGGATCGTGACTGGGGAAGTACTCATCCAGCGATACCATGCAATCTGGCATGCTTGGGACATAAACAAAGCAGATGTGCAGCAGTTTCCTCTAGTTCAGAGAACAATTTACACATTGCATCTCTAAAGTCAAAATGACTGAAGTAATAGTCTAGAGAATAATGACCAGTGAACATACCAACTACAACTCTGGCAACGCTATCTAACATTCAATCAATTCCGATCAATAAAAAATTAATTAAAATTTAACAAAAAAAATAATAAATTAGAAACAGGAAGCAGTACATTCATTTATTCTTCCAGTCAACTCACGATATTCAGACACACACACAAAACATAAATTGCATTAAATGATAATAAAAGAATCGAAAAAAAAGAATTAAATAAAATCTAAAACGGAAGAACCCAGATTATCGCAATAATTGTGACATATTTGAACAATATATTGCCTGTTCCAGAGTTTCTATTCAAAAATTATGTGTACTGAACTGATGATCATAAATATAATTCATGAATGCATTCAAAAACACTATGAAAGAAAAAAAACATACATAAAAGCAGAACAAAATGTAGTTGATAAGTCAGTGACTTTCTACTGCCCGGTTTTTTACTACCGTTGAATAATCATAAATAATAATAATAATAATTTTAATGCATGCAATGCAATTTTCATGAATAACATTTATTTATATTTATGTTGAATGTACGGAATTATTTAAATGACCTTTGCACTTGAGGCACTTGATATGAAAAGATTTATAACCAGAACGGAAAAAATAAGTTTTAATTTTGTTAGAAGTATTTTTTTTTTAAATTATGGCTTGTAAGACACAAAAAGCTTTTAATTCTATGTTGTCGTCCAGACTGTGATAAAACATTTTAAAATACACATAAAATGAACAACAACAATCACAATGCAATGTTGCGCATCTAGAGCATGCATAATATGTGCACTGATACAAAAACTTGTCTACAATCACACATTTCATTCAAAATTTCTGTGTGCTTTACATTTTCATTTTAATTTTATCATTTTACTATTCTATGAAAATTGCATTGTATAAAAGCCCGCTGTTATTACGATTATCATTATTCCATTTTATTCAAATACGACGCAGAAAAAAAGACAAGCACAATAACAACAAAAAACTTGAATCACACATTTTTTTAAGAGGATGAAAGGCCATATGTAATAATGACTCTCCTCGTATGTAAGTATTTTGCATTTTCATTGTTAAGTTAATTTTTATTTTATTGCATTACATTGTGTTCTGTTTTTATGTAAAAAGATTTCATAGAGACGCAACACTGTAAAATACCGTAAATTGAGCAAAATAATGCAGAAAAATGTAGAACGTGATTGTGAATGTTATTCAAGAGCGCATTTTAATATAAGGGAACTGAACTGAAGTTTTAATATAAGTTCAGGATTTTTGAAAATTCTGTCATTCGGGTAAATTTCACCATTTTGAAAATTCGTCAGCCTTTTCCCGACCCGCGGTTATTACGTCTGGTGTTTTGCACATTCCGTGTTTCTGTCAAAAACAGTTTTCCACCATTTTGAAAATGTCGGCCATTTTGATTTTAAAACAAACCGACAGACGCACGGACATCATGAAGGCCCACAATACTCGCATTTTTTCAAATCATCGAGAAATTCGCTTAAAAAAGTTTGAAAACCATGAATATATTTTTTTTTCATTTTAAGTGAAAAGAGTTTTTTTTTATCGCTTTTATGTCATTTTCATTATAAATGATATAAAATGAATCGGAACTACAATGGCAATTATGGTGCAATTTTTGTTGATTGGATTTGTTACGCAAGAATGGAGGATTTTTTTTTTTATTGTTACAAGTCGGATGATGATTCAGCGATATAAATTTAAATTTGATTGAATAACTTTTTGACTCAATATTAAAATGAAAAATTCATCTTTAATACCTTTGACCCTCATCACTATGGAAGAAAAAATTATAATTTGAATATGAATATACCAGCATCTTAAAAGTAACATAATTAACCGAATTGAACCTGCATGTTAAAAGTTTAAATTAAAATTATATTGTTAAACGAATGACAAAACAATACAAAACAAAAAAACCCTTTCGACAAACATTCTCATGAATCAAAATTTATTCATTATGAAAGTCTTTCCGTTTACTTGTCTTTCCGTTTACTTGTCTTTCAAGCGTTACACCCTCCATAAAAATGTCTTGTGAACAAAAAAATTCATTACTTTTAATTTTATTTTTATTTGGATTGTAACAATATGTCTCAAAAAACAAAAATAATTATTATTAAAAGAAAATAAAAATATATATAAAAAAAATTATCATTCAACCATGTTACGATTTTTACACGCATTACACTTGTTTCTATTTCTCTTTCTTTAAATACATAAAAAAATATTTTTTTTTCTTTCTTTCTTTTTAATAGACACATTTTATTTTTGCTGCCTTTTGTTGTACAATGCATAATTTTTTTTTTCGTATGATACCAAAACAAAAACAGGCCCATATGTTAATATCGTATGTCAAAAACACTTCGCTTATTAGAGACATGAACATGTGAGTAATATTAGTTGTTCATTGTAAATGTAAATTTAATACAAAAAAAATATGTAGAGTATAATAGTATCAGAATAATAATAATAAAAGATCGTGAGAAAAAGCCATTTAACATGTATATTGCTGTTGTGAATGACAGAAGTTGATGTATTTGAAAAAAAAAATACACGAAGAAGGATATTGGAGGCAAGGAAATGAAAGTGCATTCAATGGTCATGAACACAGACATTCATTCGGGTTAAGAACTTGAAACAAGAACTTGCTTTGACTTTGTGGTAACATTCACTGAATGCAGAATCAAACAAGTGTGTTTCTTTTTGGATAGAGTTAGTCCCCAAAACCATTGGGCAAAATGTTATTAGATGTTGGTCTTGATAATATTCCAATAGTCGATAGGCATTGTAGGACGCTTATTAGCTGGATATTGCCAGTACCTCTCAGTCACGTCCAGCGGCTTTAAAGAGTTCTGGATTTGGGCGTGAACATCTATACGGCTTCCAAACCTCAAAACAGACATTATACGTCTGAAGACGGTGTAACGAAAGTTTATTGTCTTTAAACTCGCTCGTCGTACAAAGTTCTCATTTACGCTAGACGTGACTGAGAGGTACTAGCAAGATCCAGCTTATAAGCGTCCTACAATACCTATCGACCATCCTTTGGCAGTACATCGAAGATCTATTGGAATATTATCAACAAAGAGAGTACAATTAATTTTCTAACTGTCATTAATCGTTGTCATATTTAAGAGGTTCAATCTGTGTTCATATGGCCATCATTGGAAACGGTTTTGCTAGCCAAGGTTCCTCAAACTGAAGAACAAAAATTGTTTTTGATTTAATTCTAATCTTCCTATATCGTTTTTAAAGTGTTGTTTTTCTCTTCTCCCACATCCCTCCTCTTTTTTGCTAATGTTTCAACTTATTTTTAAGAAAAAAATATTTTTTTCAGAGGCAGCGATCAATATACAATTCCAAATCAAAGCTAAAGTTTATATGTTGTGAAATTTTTCTTAGCTACAGGGTATCGTTTTAACCTGATCCACAAGACTCCAAAATAGACTTTGTAGACCTATTTAACTACTTTCTCACTTAAAAAATATCACATACATAATTTGATAATAATTGAAATTTAATTATCATGCTCTTAATATACACCTGACATCAATGCGTTTCAAATTCATTTGTCCTAAAATTCACTATCGTATCAAAAACTTTTATTAATAATTTCTCATTGAATACAATGAAACGTGATTAATCAATAAAAATTATTCACTTTAATTTTTTTCTCTACTACTAATGTATTTTAATGGAAACCTTTCAAACTTCTCGCGATATGAACAAAAAATAGCCTCAACATATTAATAGCTGTACAAAACTGTTTAATCATTTACATGTTCAAATAAATGTCTAACAAGCGAATAAAAATAATAATACGACTTATATTCATAACAAACAGTTAAAAAAAAAATTGATTGGCGAAATTTTTATATTTTTTTTCAATTCAAATTATAAATTGAATAGAACTTGTTTCTTGAGCATATTTCAACTCATAGAGAAAATAAATAGTTATTATTAGAGTAGTCAAGTAGTATTTCAGTTCAATTTATTTAATAATAAGTATAATAAAGGTAAGTATTCACCTGTGAACACATGCAGTGAGCCACACCAGGTCATATCAACATATTATAAATATTTTACATGTTATTATAATAATAATTTTATTTGAATAAAGTCAGATAATGTTGATATGGAGTATAATGAGTGTTGATATGCTTACAAGTACTTTAGTGGAAAATTATATATGTGAGTGTTTATTTGAAATTGAATTGACTTTTTTTATTATGTATATTTATAGAATTGTTTGATATAGATTTGCGATAAGGAAGAAAAGAGAGAATTAGGTGTTAGAGGTGTTAACAGTTCTTAAATGGATTTTTTTTGTTTTGATTTCATTTGATTTGGATAGATTTGGGTTGAAGACGTGAATAAGTGAAAAGAAAAATAAGAAGACTTAGATAAGCAGACCACTTAGCACGAATGGATCAAAGCTGGGCCTAAGCAACGCTTTTGAGAAAACATCCAAATGGTCGTCTTCGTGTAGGTTGACCTTAAGCGAGATGGATAGATGACGTCGAAGTAGATCTAAAGGTACCACAAGTAAGAATGTTTGCATCTCGGCGATTGATTTTTTACATAAACCAATACTGTTGCTTCCTCCTCTCTGTCTGAACGTTTAAACGAAGGCCATTCACTCTAGACAACTGTACTGAAGTGAACCCGGTCTAGTGGGCTTCTTTTTTGTTTAAGTAGCTTCACGAGATTTGAGGCGGTATCACGCGATTATCGAGAAATGGACATGCACAATGGACATCTTTATTGATCTGAGTACTGACCTTTTTCTGAAAGGACCGCCCAAAAAATCTGACCTGATCTTAAGAATAGATCAGATCATATTTGTAGTGCGACTACTAACCCTACACTCACGCTATCAGTCGGGCTCATTGTGCACAAAGCACGAAATTAAATTTTGACCAGACATTACTAGAAAATTCATGCTAAGTAATACGATAAGTTCAATTGTGACTTCAGTACGAAAAATTGCTCACACCTTGAAACTACCTAGCAAATGGTTTTAGGGCCGGTAGAATAAGTATGTAAGAAAAACGTCCATCATGTGTAACGTCACTGAACCTGGTTTCAAGAAATCTAATATTCAACAAAAGCAGCCCTTGTTAAATGGCTATAAAGCCATTATGACAAGTGAGAGTTCACCTGCGGCTCTGAATACCTTAAGGGCCCTCACGCATTCAAATTTCAATAGTGCTTGACCTTTTCACTTGTGATTGAACTCTGATCAATGTGTTCGATTATAATACAATTTTTTTTACTTAACCACTTTTAAATTTACCGGATTTCATGGCAATAATAAGCTTCTCACGAATTTCTTCTGTTTTTACAGTAACACAATAACTTTCTTTCATTTCTATCTAAGTAAACACATCATAATTTATCGACTTAAGTAAATCTATCAATTATAATTATTATTAATAATTTTTTTTTTTGCTTTATGCTATAAGAAGAGAAGAGGTAAAAAAAAACCTCACGACCATAAATATTTAGACATGTTCAGTGAATGAATGCACTTTCTCATGCATGTTGCTACACACTCGTTCAGAAGAAAACATATTTTATTTAACGGTAATTAAATCACGCTTTACTGGCATTTTATTGCCACATTTTAAAATTTATTAATCACTGGAGAGCAATATAAAGTATTTAATTTATAAATTTATTTATTTAAACTAAATAATAATAAAATTCGAAAAATTGCGTATCAATGCTAATGCCTTATTACTCTCCTTTCTTTCTTTATGAATTGAATACTAAGATTGAAAAGGAAATCTGAGAAATAAAAATAAAATAATATAGGGGCCCATAATTCTGCATGAAATTTATTTATTTGTTTTCTAATCGTCTTTTGTTTAAAAGCACATTAAAAACCACATTTAAAGAACAATGTTTTGGTTTTCTCTCTAAATCAAAGCATACATAATCACATTAATTTTACTTTAAGCCTTCTAGCATTTTTTTTGTGTTGGAACAAGAATTTATTACATACTTTAACTAAAAAGCGTGTTATTATTTATTTGTTTAAAAAATGTTAATGTTATATTACAAATAATAGATTATATCGTTTATAGAAAACTCTTTTAAAACAAACACAATGTGTTATGATATGTTTGAAACCTACCTTATCTTTAACTGTATCTAATTGCTTTGGTGGACCCAGATATATTTTACCATGTTGTACATCAATAAATCGAGGCGGTATCATGCCATCTTGTCGATCTTCGTCTGATTCGTGATCCTCTAACTGTGGTCTGTAAATGAAAAGAAGAAAATTTTCTCATATGAGTTATTTGTTCATTCTACATAAATATTAATAGATAAATTTTAAGTGCTACCTCTAGAAGGCATCATGTTGTGCCATAAAATACTTCACATAATACACACGAAAAAAAGAAAGAAAGGTGAACAACACTATCATTTCACATATATTTTGACGATAGATTGAATCATATAGCGATGATGATGATGAGATGTTTCTTTCTCTCACTCACTTTGATATATTTGTTTTATTTTTATTTATGATTTTTCATAAAAGGTTTGTTTGACATAAATATTAGGCCACATAAGTCATAATTTTGATTTATTTTTGTTGAGACGTGCAAAGTCATCGTTAAACTAGAAAAAAATATGAGAATCATAGAACAAAAATAAATTTTTTAACTCTTTCATAATGAGCCGATACAAGAAGTGATTATTTAGTTAATGAGTTAAAATATTTAATTTGAAAAGTAAATACTTGACAATTTTTTTTTAATGTGTGTTGATACTTTTTTTTGCCAAAATAACATAAATTAACATTCGTATCCACAGTTAACTACTTTAAATATTGATCTTTTAATCTTATCGTTATTATAATGTGGATTCAAATATAAAAAATAACAATAATAATATGCAAATAACGTTTCAAAGTTTATTTTGAAGGGAAATGCGCTTTTGAGGATGTTTGTAGGTCTGTGTAAGTAAAAGGTTCAAGAGAACCTTTTTCATCGTCTTGGTCTTGGATAGGGCCTTGATCCTAAACTCTCAACTCAAAACCAGTGGGGCACCAGTGGGAACAAGGTTTGCTTCGAGTTAAGTCATCCCAAAAAATCGGGACCTTAAAACAACGGATTTGAACTGAAGCCAACAAAGAACAGCAATACGGTTGTAGGAATCAAAGACTGGTGCTTGATCCTTTATAAACAAGACACAAGTGGCAGAGGATAATTAACACTCTAAATTGAAATCGTCATGCAAAGCACCCAATAGTGCTTGGCGATAATCCCGCATGCGGGATGATTTGCGAGGCGTTTGCGGGCTTAATTTTTTAAATGTTATGTAAGCTGGGAGTCGAGGGAATAGATAGAAAATGAAATAAAGGGAAAGACAAGTGTGAGTGGCGTGGTGAGTCAGAAGTGAATATAAATAAAATTAACTAAAACTAAATAAATTAAAAGTCAATTTAATTAAAAATTAAATCTTTCCTTTTACCAAAAAGAGGCCATAAGTGATTCAGAGGTAAGCTAATACATTCTAAAGGGGAAAAAAACCCTCATAGTTATTTTAGAGCATTTTTTTATTTGTATTATGGGAGGTCATACTGTCGCGGTTTTTACGGATTCGTGTTTTTTTTCGCGATTCACGGGTTTTCAGCCATTCGCGGTTTTTTTATGCACTGTTTATTTTGCGACTCGTGACGGACGGACAGCATGGCAGCCTACAATTTTAAAAAGAAATGCGTTAAAATAACATTTAAAAAGTTAACACCGCAAATGCCTCGTAATCGCTTCGTACACCACCCCGCATACGGGGCTATCGCCAAGCACTACAAGATAATTTTTGGGGCGTTTTCAACTTAGAGTGTAAGCAAATTTCATAAACCAGGAATATAATCACATTGAAAATCCACTTATATTCATTACTCACATCCAAATTTTCTTATTTTATTTTTATTACAAAAAATAAATACATAAAAATATTTGTCTTAATATTTTAAACTTTTATGTAAATTTAGTTTTGCGACAAGATCCCATCATCCGTATTTATCTTTAAGTTTATTTGTGTTAATTTAACATAAAATATGTATAAGAATATAAGTTCAAGATTATATTTTTTGAAAAAAAAAACAATTTCAAACAACTTAAAAACAATATTTTAAGTTTTCTCATCTAAACAAGTTCTTAGCAAGTTTGGTTTAAAATATGCTTGTATCTTATCACACATAAATATAAATAAAATGAATAAAAAATATATTTATATTCTTGCTGAAATTGTTAAGTGAGCATGAATCCTTCTCATAAATAAAATATTCCTTACTTTTAATAAAAATTCCATTAAAGTCTCTAAATTTAAGAAAACTGGAAGAATATAAATTTTTATAAAAAAAGGTCAAAAAACGACATTTTCTTTGAAGACATCAAACAAAAATTCTATAGGACTTATTTCAGATAAATTCCACTCGTTTCATGGAGACCTCACTTCCCATTGATGCACCATCCTGACCCTAAATCGCAACCTGGCATTAAAATCGTATTTTTTGCAATTTAATTAAAAATAACATTAAAAAAAGGTGCATAGTGCGAAAGAGATATTTTTTCATCATGTTTCTTATCAAATTGTCTGGCAATTTACAGAATTTTTTAATATAAATTTTCTTTTGGTGCAAAGATTTCATATCTAAATGTTTTTTGTTGTATATTGAATATTTTTAAATAAAATAACAATAAAAAAGTTATTTATATTGACCTTTTTTTCTCGTTTTATATTTTTCAAATAAAGCTACAAATTCAGAGTTCCGTTTAAAATTGAATTTTGAATTCTAAACAAAGAAAATGCTGCCAATGACCGGTTATTGTCTCATGTCGTGTGGTATTTTTTTTTTGTATTTTTTTAATTTGAAAAAATCCACATTTCAAAACACATATGAATTTTTTTTTAATCTTGACCTTTGAATTTTTTTCGCTTCTTCTTTGAAAATACACACCAGGTTATGTTTTGACAGATTATCTTTTTAAATTTAATTTTCAATTTAAATTTTTTTTTCTCCATTAATAATAATATTAATAATATTTTCACACATCATCATCGTTAAAATAAAAATTTGAATGATGGCATATCTGACCTCATCTATAATCACATATTATTAATTATAATCTTCGGTAAAATCTTTTAAAAGCAAATATTCGTCCATTTACTATTCGATTATTATTATTTTTAGTTGATTTTAATGAGTTAAATCTGTAAATTAATCACTTTAAAAGTCTTTTTAGGAATAGGAAATACTAATAATGATAATGAAAGAACAGTAATTACTCACATTGAAAAGAAATAAAAATACGAGTGAGGATAAAAAAGCTCTTAAGAGAGTTAGGTTTTAATTACTTTGATTACTTGGATAACATTCAAAATAATTCTTTGAGCATCAATTTTAACGGAAATAATGTGCATATTTTTTTTTTCTTGTTTAACCTTACAATGACCTTTTATTACCTCGAGAAATCGATTTAAAAGTCCAATTTAAACTTTATCAAAGAGAAAATTAAAGCAATTTTCTCTTAAATTATTCGAATTAAAGATGCAGCAACATGATATGCAATTTAAGCGGGCATTGTCCTTAGTAAAAGTATACAAGTAAAAATTTACTATAAAAAAAACAAACTTTTATGAACAAAATTCTTTTACTTTTTATTGTAGTTGCTGTGTTGTTAAATTGATGTTGATATAAATGAATGGAGAATCTGAACTTAAATGGTCTAACTGGTTAGGGTGGCGATGTATCAAGATAGTGTCAGTATCATTGAATTGGAAATGGTTTGTCGCAGTGGTGAATGAGTTAGATTTAAGATTTTAGGGTTGCCAGTAAGATTTTTGCTTTACTTTTATAACTAAAATCTAAATATCTGTTTTGTAGGAAATTAAAATAGGACTAGTGCTAATCTGTGAATCAGAAGAAGATGTTTGATAGGAAACTTTTTTCTCACTGATGTTCCACAGGATTACAGTTGAAATTATAGATGGCGCCCAGATGATTTTACAGGAAGAAAGAAATCTTTTGACGTTAATGGGTCGAAGCGAAGCGTGACTGAAAAAAAGTTCAAAGCATGCGGAGTTATCGCCAAACACTATGGGATGATTTGCGGGGCGTTTTCAACTTTGAGTATAGAATAAATGAATAACTATGAGAATTGGCCTTTAATGATTTATTACGAAAGAACCTCTTGACTCCGCTTAATATGAGATCTTATACCCTGTCCGAAGTAAACCTCTGAATTTCAGGAGCTCAACGCCTAAAGAGTAGGAGTTAACTCCTGAAATTTAGAAGTTAACTCCTGACAATTAGGAGTGTACTCCTGAAATTCAAGAGTTTACTTCGGACAGGGTAAAAGCCAGAATCATGATTAAAAGTTTTGATCAAGAGCTAGCTTTTCAATAGCAAGTAATCTGCTAACCCTACCTTAAAATAAATAGACAATAAATCGTTTTCCACTCTAATACTGGCTCTTTTGTTCTGAAATTGGTCGAAACTTATAAGGTTAAAATTACATCCAGTTTATAGCCAGTAAATAGGTAAGAACGACTCGTATTAATTTTACGAGGAAAAATGGAATGAAAAAAAGATTGCACGCGATACCTATATTAGTTGTTGTTGTTATTTTTTTGCTATTTTGTGGTTGCAGTGTTGTCTACAAGATTTTATTTTAGTACTATTTTAATATAAAAAGATAGAGATAGGAAAACATATAAAATGTTACTATGGCATGCAACGACATTCAATACATGTGTTAAAATAATGCATTCTATCACTAAAGCGACTATAAATGACTGGAAGGAAGATGAGAATCACGATTGTCTTTCACTAAATATACACTTTTTTTCATATTATATCGTACATGAAATTCTAGTTGAAAATGTGATGAAAATTATCGATCAATTCCTGAAGCTATGAATGAAACAGGTCAAAAGTCAATTGATTTAATTTTTATCTTAAATCTCTTTTTTTCCATTTCACAACAAATTTAATAATGACACCTATTTTGTACTCTTTTGACACATAACATGACTTTTAAATGTGATTGAACTCTTTTTTATCCACTTAAATGAACTTCACTCTGTTTTTTTCTCGTCGCCACATGACAAAAAATCGTTATCATTTAACATTCCCGCCAAATCGGCGCTATTTTCCCTATTCAAAAAAAAATCATATCAATAATAATCACATATAAACATACATGAGATACCGAATCCCTAAAAAATATCACATATATTAAATTTTCCTTTTTATGGTATACACACACATATTTTTGGGAATCATTAGACTGATATGAATTACTCATCACATCAAATCATTCGCGTTTATATGAAATAAAATCCAGATCCAGAATTTTATTATAATAATAATATGAAATATACACGAAGCATATGACAATGTCACTGTTTTCATACACGGTCTTACTCAAACAAACATGAAATGTAATATTTTTCTTGATGACAGAACTTTTGAATATCTGTGATGACCTATTTTCGGGTTATATCTTTAACCTACATGTAAGTACACACACAAAAACAAATTTTTGAATATGAAAAAGTTAAAATTCCATATAATCAAGTCATAGAATTTTATTTTACAATCATCACACACACAGACACACACTATCTCTGATGTTCTAGTTTTGCTAATATTAAATAGAAATTCCATTAACTTAGTTGAGAACCAATGAAAAAGAGAATGAAAAACAGGATGAATTAAATCACTTCACGTATCCTTACATTTAAAGAAAAAGAAAACAAAGTTTTAAGCTCCATTTTGATTTCCAAACATTAAATTTTATGATCTTAATTCGAGAATACAAAATTTTAAGTTTAACACAGAAATTTTACAAATAAAATTTTCGTATTAAGATATTTAAATGACTTTTAAATGAAAAAACTAGCTTAAAATAGTTGTAGAACAAATTGATGTTTGACGTTTCCTTTATCCTTCGATATTTTTTTGCTGAATTTTTTCCATGTTTTTTTTAGGTGAACTACCATTGAAATAGAAAACTAAATAAACAGTTATATAACTTCTTTAGAAAGAATTATTTGCACATTTATTCAATTCCAAAATAAAATATCACATAAAAACTTTTTCTTGGCATTGGTCCCAGAGACATTCTGACTTAAATATGTAGGATTTAACGAGATTCGATTTTTTTTATGTTTGAAGAGTGAGAGATACAGACAAATCTATATGATAATGATGTTGTATAACAATGTCTACATTTAAAGGGTATTAATAGGAAAATATAATTTATGTGAAAAGTATAAAATCGAAAAAAAAATTGAGGACTATAAAAAACGCGTTAAGGAAAGGAATGTTTAAAGTAAAATCAAGGCCATAGTGAGAGAAGAGAAGAGAAGAGAAGAGAAGAGAAGAGAAGAGAAGAGAAGAGAAGAGAAGAGAAGAGAAGAGAAGAGAAGAGAAGAGAAGAGAACAGAAGAGAACAGAAGAGAAGAAGAAACTGCACCTTTTCCTATAAAAAAATCATTATTCAGAGCCATCCTATGAAAAAATGTTCAATTCAAAAATTCTCCAAGAAATATTTGTTCTAGATTTTAATTTATTTAATATCTGAATCTATTTCAAAAGGTTGTGCAAATACCTCAACACAAAAATAATACACAGCATCGTTTGAATAACATTCTTCGTCTTCTTCCTCTTATTCAAAATGTTAAATAAACAATTTCAATGATAAATTAATTTGTTTATCGCATACAAACACACACACACACAAAAGATAACATTCAAGAAAGAAAACACAACTTTTGAATACACAAAAAAAAATTAAAACTTTATTTTTGTGTGTGCAAAAATAACAAAATTACGATTGTTTGTTCTACATGTACTTAAAAAGTTTGTTCCAATTTGAAAATTTCTGAGTTTGTTGCAATGGAACATTGATTCCGTTTCGTTTAATAGCCAAAAATTAAAATAAAAATTGACATACATTTTCAAGGATTAAAAAAGTTTCAATTTAAAATAAAAGATTCCCTTTAAATTTTAATTTGACCAGCATTGCACCAAAACCAATAATAACCAAAGAACTCTACAATTAGTTTAGGCCATTATTTGTTATTTGTTAATTTTTATTATCATTATTATTTACTTTCAAATTCATAAAAAATTGTTTTGACGAGCTGAAATTAAATAAAAATAATAATAAAAGTAACAAACCATAAATAATAAAAAATAATTTACATTAAAAAAAATTATGATAAATTACTTTTAGCTGAAAATAAGAGAGAAAAGTGCTACTACTTATTTTTTTTAATTTCATTTAAATTACTTTCGATTCAATTTTTTCATGTTCATCACAAATTATACATGTAAATCAATACAAACGTGACCTAGGTAATATGTAATTTTGTAAATCATTATTTTTGAACTCTTCTTCTTTCTTTCTGTTTGTAATGAAGTCAATTTTATGTGAGAAAGATGATTGATTAGTTATGGTTTCATAGAAAATAGAAAAAAAAAAACAAACTAAACGCCTCTAACTCAATTTTTAAGAAATATTTTGAACAAAATTAAATTTTTTTCTGTCCTTGATTTTAAATTAAAATCAATTCCGAAACCACCCAGAAACTTGATTGTATTTAAAAATAAAATCCAAAAATTCATAAATCTATCAAAAATATGCAGTTTTAACTACTTTACCACCCATATTCAGCAAAACATTTTTAAACATTTCATTTATAAAACAATAGAAAATCAGTATTATGTGTAAAATTATTATGTATATTAGATTAAATTTCTTTCTTTTTGAAATTAAATTAAATAACAAAAGATACATGTAAATACAAAACAACAAAGAAGAAGGAAAAACAATAGAATGCATAAAATATTTTACAAAAGATTCTTATAACTTAATTCATTTGAAATAATTTTTTTATTTTGCGAAATGTAATTTCAAATTTTTTTATTAAGTCCATTTTCAAAAAAACGCTAAATTCGATAATAAGTCACTGCTGGCTTATTATGAGAAAATTTGATCATAAAACATACAATGGGAGTCCAAAAATGTTTTGCACGGTTTTCAAAGAGGATTTTTTAGTCAATTTAGAAATGATATCGTTAAATTAAGATAAGAAGTTTAGAACGCTTTGTACTTGACATAAGCCACATCAACAAATTATAGAAGAACTCTTTAAGGAACATTTTTGAAGAAAGGAGTAAGTTGCTTTTTAACTGAAGGTTTAAGCATGAATGGACTGATTTTGTTGTCCATTTTTCAGAAAATGTTGAAAAAAAAAATATTTCGGACTTTGCATAGGTAAATAAAACTAGAACATAGTATAGCTCCATTTAGAGCCGCTTAGCCTGAATTGTGGAAGAAAGAAGAACTTGTAACTTGTAAAAAAAATAAAAAGTAAAAAGTTAGAGGTATGTCCCGAACATACTCAATAACATAGACTCTTTCACACATATATAATGGTTAAGAGTTATATTGCGCGAAAAAAAAATTTAATTTCTATCAACAAACAACTTTACCTTAAAAGGCAGATTGCAAGGAAGTATTTGCATGAGAGCAAAAGCTTAAAAACATAAAACCTATCTACAATATTGGATGAGCAGAATTAAAAGTTCAAATGTACGAATAACCCAAAATATATAGGAGTGAATGCTCATAAATTTATGTTGAGCAATATTCTATAACACTTTAAGATAGAAACGAAACATACAGGCTCACACTGTATTATTTGACTTAAGAAAATCATAACAACGTAAAATTCTCCTCCAAGTTGAAAGTGAGCCGAAAATTTTTTCAAGTAAGCTGGAAGCGAACTTTCAATCTTTACGATCTTGAAACAAGCAAGAAACAAACAAAATCTCAAGATTAAAACAAAAGTAAAATTTGGCCTTGCTAAAAAAATTAACTGTTTTCTTTGTTAAGAAATATCATTCTTCCGATATTTTCAAAAGAAGCATTTTATTTTGATATGCGTTTCATTTCGAGCTAACCATAACCCCACAGATAATTAATCAACTTTAAACAAATTATTGAGTGTCTGGAAACTGTGATACAGACTAAAGAAAATAAGTCCCATTTTGCCTAATATTTTTTTAGTTTCATACTAAAAAGTGTATCATAAAATAATTGCAATCCATCTTAAATAAGAAGAAAAAAAAGCAAACAAAACACACTGTGTAATGAATATTCAAAAGCAATTTATATCACATTTATGTCAGAATAAATTAAAAATTGTATAAAAATAATAAAAAAAAATATAATTTTTATACAATAACACAATAAAAATATAAAAAGGTATTATATATGATACTTTCTTTAATAATTTGTTACAATAAGACTAATGTTTCTTCTCACACTTCTTCTATTCTATGGCATAATATCGCTTCAATCTGTCGTTCATTTAAAATTTATATCTTCGTTAAGATACCTCTTTAAATTCAATCAAATAATGCATTATTGTGTAAATTTATGGCTTGATATTGGAATAATGAAAAGCATTTCACCTTTCTTCTTCGTCTATTTTGCTAGTAAATTCAGTTAAAGATGGTTGATTTTCATTTCATTTCTTTTATTTTAAATTAAATTCAACAAAAAAAAACCACACTATCAAGACAAAGACTGATGTGAAAACATATAAAATATATTAAACACACTATCATCGTCATCATCATCATTTTACAAGTAGTTTTACAAGAGAAATGAGAAGACATATCGCATCAATTTGTGGTGCACCTTTTACTTCTTCTCATTCTTCTTGTACTTTATCGTTTTAAATTTCTAATAGTAATTTGTATAGGTAAAGTGTAATAATTTAACATTCATTATTATTACAATATACTGAAGACAATTCGATTGTTGTTGTCTTGTGTGTAGTTTGTACATATTTCGCATAATTGACGTGTTTTTTTTAGTGATAAAAACTAATAATTTATAGATGTTACTTCCAGACTTGTATTTTGAAGGTATATTGTGAAAATAAATTGATCTCTATTGTAGTTTTTGAGATGAAATTGTATTGTATTCGAAATATCGTCAATGAGAATCAAAAGCTGACATTGTTTTTGCTTTACATTGCTTTACATTGTTTGTTTTGAATAATGAACAAACATCAAAGATTGTAATTTATTTACTTGGCTTCACTTATTTCGTCCCCTTTTCTGAACAATTTGCTCCAATGTTATTGAAAAACCTCAAGTGATTTAATTAGCATTTTTAGAGCACTTATCTTAATAAATGTCAGAGCTCTAAAAATAGTGGGCTTTAAACAGTTTTTAAAACTTAATTTCATATGAGGCCCATTATGATTCATGACCTCCCATTTAATGATATCAGTTAGGTCAATTCTTACAAAACACATTGTGTCTGATGCTATTTTAATGATTAATTTACCTCAAATTACCATAAAATTCCACTTTTAATGTCTGCCAAACTCAATTACAACTCTTTCCATCAAATAAATGTAATTGAAACACATTTCAATTCCAACAAAACAAGAAAAATAAACAAAGTTCAAATCCAACTTCCTCTTTCTTCTTTCAAGTAAAGATTACAGGAATAAAAAAAAATAATTTACTATTCAAAATCATGATTGAATGCATCATGCGCGCATAATAATTCCACGAATCGTTTCAGGTGTATTCTATCATCGCAAGATTTAAATGTGAAATTCTTTGAAAACCAAAAAGAGATACACTTATTCTAATAATAATAATAATTTGTATTCATCATCGCATTTTACTGTAACTCATCATTTTATTTTACTTTTAACAGATCAACGTCTTTCTTTTTTCTGAAATGCAATACTAATAATAATAATATAAATGTTTATTTAATATTGAAACAGAGTGAGCGAGAAATAGGTAAATCATAAAAGTGTTTTGTTATTCAAAAAAAAAATAATAAATAAAATAAAAGTATTAGTTTGCACTGATGCATAAATAAAATATTAAAATTGAAACAAAAATAATAATAATAATAAATGAATAAAGAAAGACCGCACTTAAGTTTTGTACAGACATCATCAGTTCAGATCTGTCGTCTTTCGTCGGTGACACTAATATTTAATCATAATAATGCTTGACTTTGATGATGATCATATTAAAATATGCTGATGTTATGACTTTCATATTTATTTATTTATTATTATGATTAAAGTTAAAATTAAATAAAAATACTTTTAAATTATAATTATTTGCTGCATTTAATTAATAATTTGAGCATAGTAACGAACAATAAACTTTACTGACAATATATTTTGGAAATTAAATTTTTACTTTGATCTTTTCATGTAGAATTTATTATTATTTTTTGAAAAACATGTTTTGTTACAATGTTTTATGTTATTAAATTATTGTGATTTTAATTATTTGGCACCTGGTTCAAATTCATTTTATTTAATTTTTGGTTGGGTAGACAAATTAAAAGTGTAATTTTGATGGAATTAAATTTGTTGTTATGACAATTTTGAGAGTGATGAAATTGGTATGTTATCTAAATGATGGAAAACAATTTCTCGTTTTTTGAATCAGCCAGTTTGCTTAGATCTTAAATTACATTAAGAATATTGATTCCCGTTTCATTTAACCTCTATTTAAGGAAAAGCCTTACTGACCTTGCTTTAAAAGCTTGGCCATGAACAGAATTGTTTTTTTGAAAATTTCCTTGAAATCTGTTTCGGTCTCAGTAAAATTTTTATAATTTAATACAATTTCAAAACATGCAGTTCTGCATTTGAGTTCCATCTTAATTCTGTGCCATCTTTAAAGTTGTTTATTTTAAAGTCTTTTGTTTCTTATCTCATATTTATTTTTTGCTTCATAATATTTTTTCATATTATCTTCCTACTCTCACACTCTTAACACGATTTTTTACTTCTTTTATTGTTTTTCTTTCCTCATATTTTTTTTTATCTTTACAACATTTAAATAAATAAATATATAAATTTATTCCGTATCATTTATTATTTGTTTATTGCATTGATTATGTCATGTTAAAATTGATATCGATATCTTTTAGGAATTAAAATGTAATTAAACCAAAAAAAAAAATAAATTTAATTATAACATTTCTTTTCCATATTCATATCCAAATTCATTGCTTTGACTGACAAATTTCAACTAATCATACGGGTGTAAGCTTTCATTATACATTTTTCCATAATTGTCCAAAACCTATCAATCATTGCAGATTAAAGGTGATTTTTATTGAATTGAATTTAATATGTAACAGAGCCTAATTTGATATTGAATTATTTGCATATAAAAATTTTTAATTGGATTAACTTTTAAATAAAATTAAAAAAAAAAAATAAATTAATGATAATATTAATTGTTGAGCAGATTAATTTTTGGAACCACTAATACTTTATACACAGGCTGCTGTTTTTGTATTAATTAACGTTGTGGTATCATGGTTTTATTATGTTTTTTATGCAACATATTGAACAACCACAACCTTGTAATAATAACATATTCATACATGATTGGACAAGCGTGAAAAAAGCGTATCACATATCAAAAAAACATTTGATTATATGTATGTTTATTTTTAATTTGAATGTACTTAATTGAATTTTTGTTTGTTATGTACATGTTATTATTAATGATACTGTTTTGTGTGAATTTAGAGCAAATAAAAGCGGATACAGTTATGTGTGGGATGTATTCAATTTTAATAAGTTTTTTTGTTATGTTAAATGAAACTTATTTGTTGATGTGATCAATGAACTATGGACTAAACCAATTCTTTAAATTTAATTTGAATTCAAAATGTCAATCTATTGCAAAATTTTTTTAAATCTATTTCAAGACCTCACCTTTCTCTTGTTTAAATGCTTCTTTAACCTTTTTGTGAAGAGTATTTTAATTTTAAAATAAACACGCAAATAAAAATCATCACGAGATTTAAATCAATACAATACTTAACACTTTATAAAGGTTGCACCTATTTCCTTTCAAAAAGGTAACCGATCACCATTTACATCAATCCGTGTAAGTATCGTTTTTGTATACTTTATAAAAGTGATGAGAAACAGTAATACCGAATCGTGTATAAGCGCATTTTAATCTTGTGGTTTCATAGCAAAAATTGTATTATGTTTCACTTGAATATATTTAAAGTAACTCAGGGCAAATTCGCAAAGGTGAACATCTTATTTAACCGTAACTATCGATGAACAATTATTTCTAACAAAGGCAAGATGTCTATTTACACAATACATGGCTAACCAACCTGATAAATTTGGATTGAAAGTTTGGTTAACCTGTTATATGCAATTAAAATATATTTTTAATGGGTTTCCTTACGTAGGCAATGACAAAAGTCGAGAAAGATATTTCCTTACGAGAACATGTCATACTTAAACTAATAGAACCGTTGAATGGTCTCGGTCGAACGGTCCCTGCTATCTGAAAAACTGTATGCAAAGAAATCCACATTTATTGATACAGTTCGCACACAACGAAGATTTTTACCACCACTCGTCAGATTCGACAAAACCCTTACTTCATACTGTTGAATACTATAATTCAACAAAATTTGGTGTTGATACATCGGATCAAATGGCACTTCAATTCTGAGTAAAAGCCAAAAGTGATCGATGGCCTGTGCACGTTTTTTTCAAAGTTTTAGATTTGATTGGTATCAATGCTTGGATTTAATACACTAGTTCTTCTGGTAAGAACGTATTTCTTTATTAATTAGAATTTTGTTTTAGATTTTTCATCAATTAAGGTATTGCAGTAGCACGTAAAAAATTTCTTTTTCACTTGGCAGAGAACTTATCCTCTGTTTATGATACCCTTCTATATCTAACAGATTCAATTGAAAAGCAAATCATGAAAGATTCTAAACGAAAAATCTGACACAATGTGTGTAACGATCCTAGTAGATTTAGTGTTAATTACAGATTTTTAAAAAGAGCGAATGAAAACGCAAGAAATTTCATAATTGACCAAATAGGCGAAGTTTTCAAAAGAAACCCTTGGTCCTGGTTTTGATGATTCTGAATCAAAACAAATCTGCGACTGACAATCTCAAAAGCGTAATTATTCCATGAATTCAATTCAAAGAACAATGAAATAATTCAAACTAATTATTACAACATAAATTGTTTGTTTATATATCTGATTCAGTCAATATTGAACTTTGATGATAATTTTATATAAATAATTGCGACACACCGCATTCTTCTTTGTCTTTTCTTAAACAAAATTCATATTATTTAAACAAATGCATACCATTCTCATACAAAGCACGACATTCTGTTTTTATTACGAAATTAAGGTCTTAAATCGTATAAAAATTTACTAAGAAGATGTATTTTTATTTTTCGAAAAATATTTAATAATAAGGAGAAGAAAAAAAATTAAAAAATTATAAAGAGTAACAATTTTATCCCATCTGCTGCTACTACTCAATTTAGCATCAATTTTGTCTTCATCAATTATTTAGAAATTTGTTGTTTTTTTTGCTGTTTTCTTCATAAAACATCTTTATATAAATTTATTCGCACAATCTGCTGTATTTTGTATTTGTATAAATTTATATGAACGGAGCGAAAAATAATAATTATAATTATAAATAATTGAAGGCACTCTATAATCTATGTTAAAAATGTAATTTTACTTCATAGTAATTTGAAATACTATGTAAGATGAACTAATTTATTTATTCAATGAAGTAAATGAAGTCTTTTGATAAATACTGGATTAAAAATGCATTGATAACCGTTTTCTTTTTCATATAATTATTCATAACCGTTATAAGGGGTAATTTCATAATAATTTTATAATTAAATGAAGTAGGATGTCTGATCAAATTACCAACTCAATCAAAAATACTCGAAAAGTAATATGGTTTTTTTTTTAAAAATTTCGATTTTCTTTTGTGTAGCAACAGGACTCAACAAATATACATTCAAGTCCACTCGTCCAGAGATAAAAGCTCAACCATCCACACAATTACAATGATAATAATTAACGAGATTCCATCTATTCATCTCTGTCTTGTACCAGATAAGAAAAAACCAGAAATTCCTATTAAAAATAACGCTATCTAATGTAATTTTTTCTTTTTTTTCTTCAATTTTTTTCCAATCATAATAATTAACAAGATAAAAGCAACATCAGATCGTTCGGAACTAAGTCATGATGATATATTGTTTTAATGTAGCATTAACTCTAATTTTAACTTTTTTTTTATTTTAAATGAGAAAAAAATTTAAAGTAAATTTACGAGATTAATCTTAGATGAAAAAAGGAAGTAAAAGATTCTGTTAAATGAAATTCATAAGTGCATTACCAGAAAATGTCAGATCAAAAACTTTAATTCTCAAAATCAGATCTGGAAGAATGTTTTAAATTGTCCAATAATCAGGGACATATAAGGGGCGAGAGGCAGGAAGTAAATATGATTGTATAAATGTGAGATTTAATCAACCAGAACTATTTTTGTCATTTGAATATCAAAATATTAGTAGGACTGAGCTCCCCCCTTCTTTCACCTTCGTTTTCGTTTCTTCTAAGCTATCGCAGCGCCATATTACAGGAACTATTTCTGCTGAACTGCCTTTTTCATATATTTTTTGGCATTTCAGTCTGGGTTCGCATAAAAAATAAGTCGAATTGGACACCTGAATGTACACAATTGTCGCATTTAATTCAAATCTGACAATAAATCCAATAAAATATATAAAATTGAAGTGAAATTGACTGTAACATAAAAAAAGAAAATATAACAAAATTTCTAATCATAATTATATCGACAGCAGCATCAGGCTTCGAACTATATATTCATAATAATAATAATAAATAATTTACTTTAACTTGAAATAAAATTATACTTTTCTCTTCTCATCTTATATACATTTGTGCATCTGACAGCCTGAGTGATTTGAGTCGTATATCCGAAATGAGATCTATATCAATCTAAAACATGAATAAATTTCCTTATATTTTATATTCATTTTTATTATAATAATAACAATATTTTAAACTGAAACAGAGACGCAGAACCAGATGCTAGAAAATGCAATGTATAATTTTTATTTCGCTCTCGATCATTTTTAAAATAATGGTGTGTATATGCGGGACTCCCACTCAACTATAACTTTATATATTTTATTTAAAAAGTGCATTGTGTGATTTATGTGTGTGTGTCTATAGTGTGTATGAATGGTGTTCGATATATAAAATGCATAAAATATTTTTTTGTGTATTTTTTTAAGATTTTTCTGTTTTTTTATTTCATTGACTAACAAGAGATTTGGAATTTGTTGTTCATTCTTATGAGGTTTTGTTGGTATGATGTGGTTGAAAGAATGGCAGTGTAAAGTGGATTTATTGTGTTTAATTTTGTGTGTTTTGGTTCAAACAAGGAATGTTATGAATTTTCTTGTGAAATAAAATTAATGTTAGATTGGAATACAAAACTTAAAGATAATCAATTTTAATTTATAATCATCGTCATGAGAAGGGGGAGCAGTCTCATGTTAGTCTGTTGTGGTTTGGCCATTTGGGCCATAAGAGGAGATTAAACAGAATGTGAAGGCCCAAAATTAAACTCAATTCACCTTTAGATGGGAAGTGACTTGATTAAAAATAAGATTAAATTCCATTAAAAGTGACTTGAATTTCCTTTCAAGTTCTGTCAATTACATTTAAACAAGTCCTGCCTATCCACAAAATGTCTCACACGTACAAATTATGCAACTTTTACAAAAGAGTAATTTATTAACACCTGGACTAGGCTTGTTTTTGTTATTTTCTTGTATGTTCACATTTAAAATACACATGTATTACAACTAGAGTCTACAAATTAAGTCGGAGCCATGAAATATTATGCCATTATAAATTAATGTGCGTATCAAATATGGTGTTGTGATCTGATATTTTTGATATTCAAATTCAACATTTACAAGAATGAGAGGGTGTTTCCTATAATAATAATCATCATAAATTCATTAAAACATGATTTTCTCAAGAGAATTTCATTGAAACAAGAAAAAATCAAGTAAAATGTCAACTCACACTCATTCAAATATTGTTTATTAATCCCGATCCTCATAAAAAATAACCATTTATTATGATTCCTCATTATTGCAAATAAAAATTCAATCAAACCTCACATTGACCACATCATCGTTAAAAGCAGCAGATGAGTGAATAATAAAATTCTGTACATGTCTCTGTGTGTTCATTTTTACAGTGACAATTTTAAAAGTTTTTACGTGTAAAATCGTTTTATGATTTATTTATATATTGAACAGGCTCTGAGACAAGAAGCAATAACCATTTTCATTCATATTTTATACGAGCAGTGCTAAAAACGTATCATAAATATATAAAGTATCAAACTAAAGCGACAGGATTTTTTTTTTAATATTTATAGTAAATAATAATAATAATAAATAAAAAAAATATACGAGAGAGAGAAAAAAATTGTAATGTAATGACACGAAATTATTATTTTATTTTAACTTCTCGTTTAATACTGAAAAAATTTGAGTTGCAACACGGTGGCCAATATGAAATATTTTTTAAATGGCCACCATCAAGGCCTCTCATTCGAAAAATTAAAAGAAAATACAAAATTAAAGAATCATGATGATGAAATTTGAAATTTGAGTTTAAATTCAGTGAAATATAAAACGATGAAGTGACAAAATTATTTCATTTAAGTATTAATGAGACATTTAGATCAAATTCAATGAGTTTTTGTAATACAAGGAAAAAAAAGTTGATAGATCACAACTTGTCTAGTACATTTGAAACAATGGAGAAATGAATGATTATTATTATTAAAACATGAAGATTTTTCACATAGGAAAAAGAAATATGATACATTTTTTTCTCTCGAATCATTCCAAGAATCTAAAAAAAAAAGTAAGAGAAATAGAAAACTGTTACCGCATCTAATTTAATACAATAAATAATTTTAATGAGAAATTGTTTCATAACAATTTGAAGCAGAAACTTCAAGTTACATCATCAATCTATTGAATATGAGTTTGCTTTGAAAGATTGAATCACTTTTGTTATCTAGACAAGAGGGAATTTGATACCTTTGATTATGTCTCGACATGTTAATTTAAAATAATAAATTTATAATTATTCTTCCAGCCACTGAATAAAAACCACCTTTACATGTAGTCGAAGTTCGAAAAACCACATTAATTTTGCAATTTTAATTTAAAACATGAATAGTAAGAATCTATAGTTGAATTTTGCTGGTTGACTTAACATTTAAGGGTAAGTTGTAGTTGGGCGTACACAATTTTTGTTTTTTTTTCAGGATGATTGAAAATTTTATTTTGAATAGAAAGAATTGAATAGAATTTTTCCAATAAAAAAAGGACAATGAATATTGAATTTAGATCATTTCAGGTACCAAATTTGACGATGAACAGTCACCAAGATCTTCAATCCTTTGCTTCAACAGTTATGGAAATGACGATTTTGGAATAACACCTCTATGAGTTAGTTTCCTTTTTTTAAAATTTAATTTCCAATTTGATTTAAAAGCTTTAAACCAAGCAATATCCAGTGGTTGGGTCAAATGAGTTGAATTCGGAGGAAGAAAAATGAAGTGAATATTATTGTGAATGCACTCTTGAGTTACTTTAAGTCTCATTTAGGTTAATCGTGAGGAAGTATTTTAAAGTACGGTAACACAATTTTCATAAAATAGTTCTCAAAAATATTTAGATCAAACCATCCTGATAGAGATCGGTTGTACACAGTGGTGATCCAAATTGTGTCCATGTGAAAATGGATTGCTTTGAAAACAACATAAAGAGGCAATAGAACACCCGATGCTGATCTAGTAAATATTACAGAGGTACTACTGTTAGATGTATCTAGCACCCTATCTGCATGTTTGGCGGTTCTTCGATAGAGGGCCTTCACAGATCCAGGATCATCAGTGATTATGTTAGCTACAGGAACATCCTTTAACGACACTTTCAAATGTTCAAAATATTCATTAAGTTGGATAGAATCAACTTTGGCACGTCCTCGTTTGATATTTTGGAATTTTTTAAACGAAATATAATTTTTATGATATTTTACGTATGTTTAAAATTTGAGAGCTTAAGGCAACAATGACATTTTCAATTCATTTGCACAAAATTACATCCTTTTGAATCGTAGTGGTGTCTTGTAAGCTCTTATCTACCTTTATACTGAAGAAATCGTTTTCTATCTACTCAACATAATCATGACCGTTGTGAAGCTTAACAATCATCATTTTTCATACACTTTTCAAATTAAGTCCAAAGACCAAACAAACATTAAACAAATATACAAAACTAAGTCTATGTAAAATAATATAAATTGTATCCGAAAAACTATGTTAAAACAATAATCAGTTTTAGTTATTTACACTACATTAAGTTAATTTGTTTGAATATTTTAACTTTTTTCTATACATAAAACATTAAAAATGACTCGACTATAAACTAAAAACTATATCATATATACGTGTAGAGTCGAATGAGAATCGTGTAAAATTAAATTATACGCTAAAAAGGGCTCTTATATTTCTGTAATGTTATGTTAAGTTAAAAAAAATTATATTATATTATATATTTATTTTAATAATACTTAGAATGAAGAGAAGAGAATTATAATAATGTAAATTCTACGTGATAATAGTGGTGTATCGTATTAATAATAGTAATAATAATGGAAATATTGTTGGGAAATAATATGGAAATAGGACAAAAAGAAAATCATTTTCGCCATATATGTGAGTGTATATTCAAATAAAGGGCTTCTAACGCGGACATTTAAAAGCGGATATTTTTGTTGACTTAAAATTGTTTTGTTCTGTTTTACAACGGATTTGGAAGGCATGTTTCTTGTGTGTGTAATGTTCATATGACAAATATACTTGTGTGAATTATTGTTATGAGTTTTGTATTAAAATAATGTTGATAATTGAGAACAATAGGAAATGCGGGATGGCAGGAACAATGGACTTTAATGGGTAATAATTTTCATGAATGTTAATGTTTTTTTCCTTTATTTAAAAAGGAATTGAATGTGTTTGGGATGTTCATATAAGTAATTAACTGAAACTATTATGACAAAAGAGACATAAAGGATGTCATTACTTTTATGACTGAAGAGGAAGCATTCAATTTTATTTAAATAACTGTTGCTGAGTTACCTTTATGTTGATTAAAAAAATTTAATATTTTTACTTTTAATTTAAAAAAGCAAAATTTTAAATCCCCTTTCATTACATTTCGTGTAATGTTTTGAGTTAACAGCAATTATCCTTCCAGCGATTTTCTCACCTAATTTTCAACCCTTTTTAATGGCTCATAATCCCTTTTCACCTTCGCCTATTTATCTACATGTATGTATGTTCCACTTTTAAATACGTGAGTAATTTTATTTTTTAAATTAAAATAAAAGAAGTCTTACAAAACGTTCTTAAAAGAAATAAAGAATTAAGAACGAAATATGAGTACATTGCAAGAAAAAATAGGTCAAAGCAATACTTCTTCAAAGAAAAAGCAAGAATAAGCAAAAAAAATATGAAAATAATGACACTTATGAACCTGCCTTATATCTAGATTCTAGAATAATTATGTCAAACTGCCAAGCTAAGAAAACAAACGTGATGTTGATACATTAAATGTTATGATTATTTTGCAACATTATTTTTTTGATTCTATTTTTAATTTAACATTTTTTTCTTTAAAAACGTAACGTTAAATTTTGAAGCGATCTTAAGCGTCTTTAACAAATTTTAGGTGAATTCAATGTAAGCCACGGACAAAAAGACCCGCATTAAAATGCAACTTAAACTTCATTTAAACTGGTATAAGCACAAAAAATTTAATGACAACTTCATGACAAAATTAAATACAGCTGAAGTGTAAAATACAAAAAAGAGGAATTGAAGAAAATAAAATTTACAATAAAAGTATAAAAAAAGAGTTATTTTTTACTCAATAAAAAGATAATAAAAAGGAAATGTCACGAGTTAATATAAAAATACATTGAAATTAATGATCTCATAACTTGAAAAAATTGAATCGCAGTTAAATTAAAATCCTCAAGTCAAAGTCGAAATAAAGTATCAATTTGAATGGAAAAAAAAACACTTTAATGAATAGAACTCTTCAGCAATTAAAAAATCAACTCAAGTAGAGGCGTCTATCGTGGTTTTGGTTTGTACTTCATTTCACAAATTTTAACATGATCTGAAGAGTACATTAAAAGTAAAATAATAATAATAAATACAAATAGTGGAAAAAAAACTAATATAAAAAAGAAAATGAAATAAAACCTATATTTAGATCTCTTCTGTTAAATTTAAAAATATACTCCAGTGTGTTTTGTAACACACACACTTTAAGTATCACGTCAATTCTTCACAATATAGCTGTGTAATAATATCATAAAATGAAGTTGAGGTTTTTATTTTATTTTTCTTTGTAATAAATATTTTAAATGTATAAATAAAGCAGAATTAAATAAGTCTCGTGATGTTGATGATGATGATTGTAATGAGAGGAGGCACACGATTGACGACACAATGTGCAAGGGAAAAGAAAATCTGGTATTGTCAGTTGCAATAATAATAATAATGTGTGTATCAAAACATTGTTAAGGGTGATGAGTAATGAAACTCAATTTTTTCCTCTCCTATCCTATCCTATCCTATCCTATCCTATCCTATCCTATCCTATCCTATCCTATCCTATCCTATCCTATCCTATCCTGTCCTGTCCTGTCCTATTATAAGCTCGATTGCCCCTAACACAAACATTTTATATGAAAACCAAATAAAATACAATTTTAACTTAAAAAACAAACAAAAAGTCGACATAATTCAATCAGACTTTATTTAAATGTTTCAATAAAATGTCAAATAATCCACCTATTTATCGAGTCGCCATTCTCCATTTAATATCATCACGATACACAACATTTTATTCGCTTAA
>LN483463.1:251073-301838 GCA_900002565.1 Culicoides sonorensis | reverse complement strand
GATCTCTTCTGTTAAATTTAAAAATATACTCCAGTGTGTTTTGTAACACACACACTTTAAGTATCACGTCAATTCTTCACAATATAGCTGTGTAATAATATCATAAAATGAAGTTGAGGTTTTTATTTTATTTTTCTTTGTAATAAATATTTTAAATGTATAAATAAAGCAGAATTAAATAAGTCTCGTGATGTTGATGATGATGATTGTAATGAGAGGAGGCACACGATTGACGACACAATGTGCAAGGGAAAAGAAAATCTGGTATTGTCAGTTGCAATAATAATAATAATGTGTGTATCAAAACATTGTTAAGGGTGATGAGTAATGAAACTCAATTTTTTCCTCTCCTATCCTATCCTATCCTATCCTATCCTAGACTCCCATTATAAGCTCCATTGCCCCTAACACAAAACTCATACGAAAAACAAATAAAATACAATTTTAACTTAAAAAACAAACAAAAAGTCGACATAATTCAATCAGACTTTATTTAAATGTTTCAATAAAATGTCAAATAATCCACCTATTTATCGAGTCGCCATTCTCCATTTAATATCATCACGATACACAACATTTTATTCGCTTAATTAATTTTTTTCTCTGTTCATTTCTCATAAAATTTATTTATTATTTCATTTTACCTCATTTATTATTGATTGAATTCCATTCAAATAAAGCTATTTTAAAATTATTTTATGAAAGAAGATTATTGACAATTTAGCATATTAATTACCTTTTTTCACATCAACTTTTATAGAAATTGGCACATTTTAATATCAAAATCTAGTATTACGAGTATATTTTACTTTTTTTTTATCAGTTTTAACAGTAATCAGCTTAACGTTTTGTATAATTTATCACAAATTTGCTAATTAATTATATTATTAAATGTAAGGTATTTTTTTGATATAAATTTTATCAATTTGTTATTAAATATTAATTGAAAACTTTTTTTGAAAATTACCTTGTTTTTGGGTTGTAATTAAATTTTAATGTACATGTCAATCATACTTCGATTTTTTTTTATCATGGAAATTTTGCATTACAAGAGGGTTATATCCGTTATTTCTAAAATTAGTTTAATTTTAATTAACCGTACATCCTAATGAAAACTTGAAAAACTGGCATCCGTCACGAACATTTATTAAATTTATTAATGGCTTCATTTAATGTATAAAAATGTTTTCCTTGCAAATTCTTATTTACTTTGAGAGGTTTAATTACAGAAACAGACAAGTAATAAGAATTTTATGTAATGAAATATAAAAAAAATAACATTAATTTTAACTTTCATTATCAAATTTTACTTTTAGTGCACTTTCAGTCGATTCGAAGAAAAAATACGAGAATTGTGAGCAGTTGTGCCGTCCGTCGGTCTGCTTGTTTCACATTTTATGAAAAACTTAGTTTGCCAATATCATTTAATGTTCCAATTTTTTCAAAATTTTTGACTTTTCAAAATCATAGAATTTTCTAAAAAATTAAATTTTTTTTTTGAAATCAGCTGTTTTCTCACAAAATCATCGGATTTTTTAAAAATTTTCAGCATCGTTAAATTTTTAAAAAACATCAAAATTTTCAACCATCTCTAAGTTCAAATCTTATCAGAAATTTCTCATTACCATAGAAATTGGAAACCATTTTTATCTGTAAAATAATATAAAAATTCAAGTTTTGAAATGCGCTTTTGTATATCGTTCAAGATCACGTTTCACATTTTTAAATTTATTATCGAAGTTTTTCTTTTAATTTTAATTTGAGTGACATCTGCTAAAGAAATTGCTTTTTGTTGTACTTTGAAATTGATGAATGTCTTTATCAGAAAGGAATTTCATGTTTTACACCTGCCTTGAAGATGATGATGGTGATGACTCATTTAGAAAGAAATTTCAAATAAAACTAAATATCAAGGTGAAAGAATTCTGACCTGAATGAAGTTTATCTGAAATTTTCAATGAAATTCACCCACACACTTATTTTAACAAAATTTTTACAAAAAAATTCATCATTTAAGATTAATATCCTTTTAACAATGAACTCAAAAAAACCAAAAAAGAATTTTAATATTCAAGTCCCACAACCAAATCTCTTTTTCCATACATAATTCGTATAATCCTTTAATTTATATTCCAATTTAATTTACTTATAAATTTAAATGAACATGTTCAAGTTTAATAAAGTCACTCAAGCAATTTATAACCCATTTAACAGTTAACAGCCGTAATTTAATTCCGAAACAAGAAAAATATTAATGAGACTTTGATAAACTTTGTTTTTTACAGTTTTTTTGTATTATAATATGACAATTCTCTATTCAATTCAACTATTTTTATGATTAAAAAATAAACATTTAACGTAAATTTTTGTAAATAAATATTGAAATAGAGCACACACAAACACATGCTGGCTCATAAATAATGTAAATGGGTGTTGATAAGGGCAACTAAAAATATACTGCACAATAATAAATTTTATTTCAATTCGCATATAAATGAAATAATAAATAAAATAATTGTTTTACATTTCAAAAAAATAAATGAAAATGAGAGAGAATAGCAAAATGATAATGAAAGGGTGCGGAATTCTAATTGATTTTGAGTATTTTATTGCTTTGGTTTATGACTTGAAGGAATTTAATATTTCAAAGGTATTATTGGGAAATTATACAATTTTATGGAGTGAAATATGAGAATGCAGATTACTTTAATTAATTTAATTTGATTTTTTTTTAGTCTGAATTTAATTTTTTACAGGTACTACAGCAAAGAGTAACTTTAAGTGCAAAATAGAGTAACCAGGATTAAAAAGGAATTCAAAAGTATAAAATAAAGAAAACAGTAATGAAATATTTGCTAATGTAAATTCTAGAATTTCATACACTATAAAATATTTTACTTTTGGAGATTGGTATCGCTTAGCGCATTTCTCAAATTATTCTTGAATTTTACAAGGACGTTGTTTGTATAAGTGTCTCTGGTATCTAGTGCGTTTAGTATACCCTGATAAATTATTCTGGAACTGTGTCGAGTTTTCTTCAACCTAATTTTGGGTTTGCAAAGCTCTCAACCCTCTCCATATAGGTTCGAGGGAGCGTCTATCAATTCTTCAAGTCCATCACTTTGAATATCTTGGTTTTTTAAGTTTGGATTTTTTGTTTTACGGTTACGTTTAATTTTCTTTTTTAATTCCTTGTTTTTAGCAGCCAATTCTTTTTTTTATTGCATTTTCCTTTTAATTTTCTTTTGTTCTTCCAAAAGTTCCTTTTCTCTTTGTTTTTCTTGTTGTATTTTTTGCCATTTATCGCTCGTTAATACCCATGGAAGTTGTACTTTGTTTCTTTGTGCCTTTGAGATTGGTTGTTTGGGCCAAATTAAAACATTTTCTATGCTAGTAAGAGGTTTACGAAACTGAATTGGATTTTCATTAAAAATCAAACTTGATTTTTCGGGTTCGTGAACAATCAGATTCGGTTCTTCTTAAATTCAAACAACGCTTCATTTCGGATGTCTCCTTCTACTGAGGACCAGATGTTTTAAAACTAGCAAGTATACTTGGTTGAATATTGCACTCAATGAATTTCAAAAAATCATCATTCAATGATGGATGTTCTGTTAGCACATAAATATAAACCCATTTTCTCATAGAAGAATCCATTTGACTAAATCCTGAATGGGATTTCATGGTAGTATTTTAAAAACTCTTGGGTGGACCTTTTGGGGATTAGTTGACTGTAGTCTTTATTAGACTAAAGAGAAATAAATGAAATAACCTCATAAAGTGGTTTAGTGGCTGAGTTATAGGCTTGGTTGGGTAACAGGTTAACACTTGGTTCAACGTAAGAGGGCAAAACCAAAATTCCATGATTTTCTGCCACAACTTTAACGGTGTCGAGGTTTCTGATAATTCCACGAGTCGCGATTCGTATTTTAGTGCAACAACCTTTATATCGTGAAGAAGTGACGCTGTACGACACCAAACAGAAACACTTAAATTTTTTTACAGTGTAATCACTGCATGAACCAAATTCACTCGAAAAATAAGTAATTTAATTCAAATGTCAAACATACAACTAAAAGACAACATCAAATGTTTTTATCTCATTAAAGCAAACTCTGATAATTGGTCACACTAATTACTTTTCGGTGTATTTATGTGTACAATTATGTCCCAATTACATTGAAAAAATAAATAAATAAAATTTCAAGATATTCTTTGTACTGAGATTACAATTACTGAAACAATCATAAAAAAATTTAAAAGTAAACATACCTTCGTTGTGTTTTCCATCGTCGTTTAAGTGCCCCCAACATGTCTACAACAGCTTACTGCAGTACAATTATTATTATTATTACTAAGAAAAATAACAACAACAATAATAATAATAATAATTCGACAACATACAATTTTACGCCTCCATAAATGCAATGTTTCAAAAGTTAGTATAATTCTTAATCTTTACTCTCTGTGTGTATTTTTATCTCGTTTACTTTACTTTTTACTTTACTTTAGATTTTGTAATTTACTTCACTTTTCAAAATGTATAAAAGATTATTATTATTATATATTTTAAGTGTACTCACATAATTTATAAATTTATCTTTTTATTAATACATATAATGTATAGATACACACACACACGTACAGAGTGCTTCAAGCACATAAAATGATATTATTATGAACTTAACTTTAACTTTTGTATACCAATAATAATAATTTTTTGACACACAAGTGTAATAATAATAATAATATATATATTTTTTTTTTATTTTATTTTATTAACATAAAGTGAGTGAATATTCTTATTATTTGTTAATACAGTTTTTTTTTTATTTTACAGTTATAATGAAATATACATTTTTTTTGCATAGAGCAGCGAATTTAATGTTATTGCAACAAAAAAATCTTCTTTTTAAATTGAATTGAATTGAATTTGATTTTATTTTATTATATTCTTTTTCATTTCATTTCATTTCAAGACAAAATGCAACAAGTAATTTAATTTCGTATTAAAGTGAGACTCGCATGTGTGTTTTTCTTATCTTGTAACACATTTTTCTTTCTTTTGTAACTCAATAATTTTTCACTATATTCCGATAAATTTGACATCAAACTGTGAAAATTATTAATATTGTAGTCGATTCAGTGTCAATTTAATAAATAATTGTTATTGTTCGTGTGTGTGTTACATTGATGATTATGATGGTGCTCATTTATAGCTTTATTACAATGCTTCTCGGTGTGAGCAGTGATTGGAATTGGTTTTACCTGTTTTTTGAGAAGAAAAAAAAAGTATAAAAATTAATGAAAATTATTATAAATTTTATTGGAAGTCATAAATGCTTAATTTATGGTTATTTGCTAGTTTTAAAGTGAGATAATAATAATAATAAGTTGAGGTAATTAGTCAATGATAAAATGTATGTAAATGATATGATATGAGTCTTAGATGTGAGTGTGAAGATTGTCAAACACCCTGTTGCGATACAATGGATGTCGAAAAAAAAGGCAAAGCACGAATGAACCAACCCGGATCCTAAGCGACACTTTAGGTTAGGTTTTACAAGGGCACCACCGCGGTCTCAAAGAGTCCTATTGAGGTCGTGAAAAGCGACACTTTTCAGAAGCGATCCAGACGGTCATCATAGCTTGGAAGCAGCTAGGAATCACATGATGGTTAAATTAAAGGACAAATGCAGAAAACGACAAAAAAAATCCAAAATATCCTCCTAAAAATCGATTTAACAGATCTTCATGTCCATGATACCGTCATCCATGGTATGAAATGACTTCATTTTCTTGAGAGAGTATCCAAAGATTCGATCCAATATGACATCTAACAATCGCATCAATCTGCTCCATCAATTGTTTAACTGTCAAATTTACAAAAATCTCATATCTAACTAATTTGTCAAACAAATTTACAAACATTTTTAAAACGTATTTCTTATTTATCACAGCGATACCTTATTCAAAATATATGTATTTTTATTTTATTATGATTACATTAGTGTCATATATCAGTTTTTTAAAATGACATTCAGGTGTTTGAAAACGATAAAATGCTAATTGAGGCATTAATTTGAATCATAGGGTGATATTTTTTTGCATCATCATATTAAATTTTATTAAAACACATTTTATATTATGTTTGAATCGTTTACAGTTAAAAACCTGGTTTTGATTTGATTTCAAATGTCAATACATATGGATTTGAGTTTTGATTTAATTTGAATTTATGTTATATTTTTGAATTGGAATTGAAATTGGATATGGATATTTTTTATTGTGGTATGATTACTTGGGAGTTTTTGTTATATTGAATTGAGCATTTTACGTGTTCTGTTAAATTTTTGACAGATGTCAAAATTAATGTCAATTTAAAAGTAAATTTGGGTTTTATATCCGTGGGTTTTAAAATAAATTTTGAAATTACAAGACTTAATATTAGTAAAATGACACTTAAAAATATCTTAAAATGCAGTCTATGGAAAAACGTCAAATTAGATGTCAAATTTTGACATCTGTCAAACAGGTATTTTGAAAAGCTCTAAGGAAGTAAATATTTTGAAATGCAATTTTTATTGTGTTAATCTCTGTATTTATGGGAATTCAAAAATGAGAAAAAAAGGCATTTCAATTTTTGAACTTTACATACGTTCTATACATATCGGAACTGTCAAATAAAAACTGACATTTCTGAATATTACACCTTCGGACAACATTAGTCTTATGTCATATTCTTTTTTGTAAATTACCAGAACTTCGAAAATTCTGTTTCATAAAAAATCGTTTCTAATATTTGACATTCATGGTTTCTATAAAAATTTGAATTGACATAACTGTCAAATCCAACTGTCAAAATTTCTTAAGCTTAAACACGAAAATCGAATGATTCCTGTAAAATCTTGTCATGAAACTTAATTCCGAACTTTGAAATTGAACTGAAAGGATCCATGTTTTTAAAAAAACCTTCTGCCTCCACTCATCCGGTCTGAAAAGCGTAATTTCAAATCAATTTTCATTTAAAATGCCCTTAATAACACCAGAAATCCAGTTTTGCCATTAATTTATTCATACACCATCTTAGCTTCTTACTTATTTATATATATAATTTTAATTACGGTCTTTGTCTGTAACGTAATAATTATAATTATTACATTATATTAAAATTAAATAAAATAAAATAATATTCCTAATTTGACTCTCAACAATTATTTACATTTCATACTAAATTCGAATACGAAAACATTGAATTGAAACAAAACAGACAACAAATATCACGAAAGAAGCTTCACATAAACGAAGAAAATATATGTTTTATTTGGTAATTTGACATGACTAGACAATCCCTGATGATGGTCTTTTAAATCTATTTTTAGAGAAACATGAATTTTGTGTACACAATGCACGCGGCCATATGAAAACGGCATGTGTGTGTGAATGAAATTTTTATATGGCATTTGAAGAGATGTATGATGATGATTACAAAAAAAAATAAGAAATATTTTAAATGCATTCCATAATTAACAGAGTGTTAGATAATCCAGAGTGGAAGCACTTTGTGTCTGTTTGTAAGTAAAACAAGAATAAGGTACGCAGATGGTATAAAAAATTTGAATTCTTGATAAAAAAAAATATTTTCAAAGAAGTAACGAGATCCTTTGATTAAATTTTTTTTTTAATTTTAATTAATTATTATTGAAACATTTTCTCCTTGAATCAATATTGATTTTCTTTTATTAATATTTTAACATGTCTCAAGTGTTTCTTCCAATCTCATTCAAAATCTTTCACATTGTTTCTCTCTATTGAACTAAGACATCAAAAACTATAAAATTATGAGATTGGATGGTAATTGATTGATTTGATTGGATTTTATTCATGATATAAAATGTGATGAAAAATTCAATCTGGCTTATATGATGAATTTAATAATAATATCAGACATTTTTATTGGTAGTTGTGTCAAATGGCATCAGTTTATGATCAAAGTTTCAAGTTTTTAATCAATTTTGATGGTGATTTTAATCTGAAATCTATTGAATGTAAAATTTTATGTATGATATGTGTGAAATTTTTATCGGTGTGCATGAAAGGGAGATTTTATTGGCTTTTTAGACTGGGACATTTAAATATGAAAAGAGAATGATTGGTATCTTATGATCCTTTGTTTTATAGTAATAGGACAATTAAAGCCATTATGGAGAAAAAAACTGATGATTTTGAGTCAGAAAATGTTTAGATTTATATTTTGGGACATGGCACCAGGACATTTAGCGACTTCAATGAAAGGCCAAATTTAAAAATGCAGTTATTTTCGGAATCAGACGGATATTTTTTTCATAATTTAAGGTACTTTGGACTAAAATGGCAAAAAAATGAAAATCGATCCTGCCTAATACACAACATCAATACAATTAACATCAAATAAGCATTCTTCAAACTCATTCATCAAATTGATCAAACAAAATTTTCATGTGTAATCGAAATTGTGCAAAATTTATTGTCAATTTTAATTTATTTTCCGTATGTTTAAATAATCTGCCATATAAATTCATTCAATTAACCAAACGATGTGTGTAAATGACGTGAACTGACTGGCTAATAATAAAATTAAGTAATACAATAATAAAAAAAAAAAATATTTGCACTTATGTTTGTATTGAATAATCATTTATTCTTACTTTTCATAATTCATTTAAAATTTCATATTTATAGAGGCAGAAGGGTAAAAGACAAGCCTACAACACACACGACACATCTCATCATAATAATTTTGTGTCTAGAATGAAATTGAAAGTGCGTTTATTAAATTATTTAAAGGAATGAGTCATCATTAAAAAACACTGCAAAGTCGTCCATCTTTTCAAACTATTAAATAATAATTTTAAATACAAAAAATATATACAGAAGGGAGATTTCGTACACCGAAATATTCCACATTTGTTACTATAGATTTTAGATATAAACTTATTTAAAAGGCGCTTAAATTATTAACAGTTCATTACACTTCACATTCTGTGTACAATAAACGCGTGCATTATTTTTTTACACAATTTTTTTTTTTTTTTTTGTAATTATAGAGCGCACGATCTACTCCAGTTTTTTTCTTTAAACTCTAAAAAATCGTGCATAAGCATAAATATGTGTGTAGGTATAAAAAGTATCAACACAAATGGAATCGATTGTGGTGGCGTTATTAGCAGTGCAACATAAGTGCAAAAAAAATATTGGAAAATTATTTTTTTTATGAATATTGTCTGAATTAGAGATTGATGTGAATTTATTTTTTCAAGGTATACCCGATTTGATGAGCTTATTGGAAAGTATCACCCTCTTGATTCTTATTTAAAGTCAATGATACACGCCGATAATTTAGTAAAGTACTTGTTGACTTAAATTTAATTTTTTAAATTATTATTACAGTTTAATTTTCAAATTCAAAAGATCACTGATGACTCTTTTTTTATAGCTCATGGCAGACCTTATGAGAGACAATAGTGTTGAGGATTCTGTTAGCAATCACCAGCTTTATGTATTCAAAAGAGATTATCACCTTAATCATTTCACAGACGATGAGAATGAGAAATTTATGGATAGTATAACTCTAAAAAGAGATCAGCAGCTTAAAATTGAAAGTAAATGCGTGCAATTTAAACGCATCTAATTAAAGTCACTCCTTGCAATCCCTTAAGAATTGAATGGATTATAAAAGGAATCACCAATTTATTACTTACAGACGTGATAGGTATGTCTTCAATCATACCAGATTCAAATCAAAATCAGATCAGAAAATCAAATCTTCAATAAGGCACGTTACTATACCGAAATCAAAGTAACATCTTCCTTAACAAAACATAATCGTAAATGAACTAATTTCCTACGTATAAAGATTCATTGTGTCAGAAATCCCTTTTTTGTTCTCCTTTCTTTTCAATTTTATTTTGATAGGATGGTGTTGTGGGTTAGCGCGAATGAGTGTTCTAGCGCGAATTTTTCATTAAATGTTTAATTTTATAAGATTTTAAAGTTTTATATATATTTTTTTGGTGTTTATAAATAAATATAAACATAAGGAATAATTTTATAATTTTATTTCAAGTTTATATTGATCCCATTATTATAAATATGAAGAAAAAATTGCATGCAATTTTTCAGTTGTGTTTCTTGAAAAATGGCGGAAGAGGTATGATTTTTTTCATCATTTTAAAAATGCAAAATAAATATATTATATATAAGAATTAAAGAAATTTATTGAATACTCCACGTAATATATGTTTTTTTGTTTTATTTAAAGGACATAAAAAATTAAAATATTTAAAAATAATAATAATAAAGTCATTCGCAGTAGATAGATACAAATCACGCTAGAACAAGAATATTCGCGTTAAATCCAAAAAACATGATTTTCAAAATAAATGCAATATTTTGTTGATATTGGCTATTTAATTTATTAAACTATTTGATTTTCACGTAATTTAGACTTTGTTCTTTTGATTAACATGAACATTTCAACAAATAGAATTAAATTTCATTCATATTTTTGCCAATGAAAATTTTAATATTCTTAAATTCGCACTAGACCACGACACCATCCTACAGTATTTTTTATATTTTTTAAAAAAATATGCCATTAAAAGCTGCTACTTATCATGTCACAGACCGGAAATCAGTTGAACTGTGTTGAATGAGATATTGATTTCGTGTCAATTAAGTTTTTGTTTTTTTTTTATAGATTCTATTGTTAGCAAATAATTCCTGTTTTAATGCATTTTTTTTTTGTATATTAAAAATCTATATGAATGGAAAGTGATAAATAAGCGAATAATTCAATAAAAAAATAAATAGGTCAATAAAAATATGATTTTAAAATATATTCTATGAAGTTTTTTTGTATTATGAAGCTTTAAAGTGCTTGCTTTGCTTGATTCATAAAAAAAAATTGGTTTTTTTTATTAAATTTAATTCTCACAAATACATTCATATTCTGTTTCTACTTACAGACCTTTATGAAGAACGAAAAAGTCAAGTTATGCTCAACTACAAAAACAAATAAAATCACGTTTTAATATCTTCCGATTATTTAAATTAAAAATAAATGATTACTCAACACTTTACATAAATAAAAGTCCATAATTAGAAACACCTGACTTTTCTATCCTGTCTGCTTCGTTAACATCATTCATAAAAATCAGCACTTGTCTTGTAAAAGATTTACCGAAGCTCTTCAAAATTCATACCATTGATGCTCTTCAATAGAATAAATAAATTATCATAAATGTACGGTATAAGTGATTAAGGAAGCACTTTATTACCATTTTTTACTTTGACTGAGATAGGTATCGAATATTAAATACATGTTGAACGTGCATAATTTTATTCATAGTTTGCTCACTGGAAATCAAAATTCACGAAAAATGTTATGAAAAATTCATTTTCTATCAAATTTTAATGAAAAAGTGAGAAAATTCAATTAAAATTTAGGAATTTTGCTCACCTGTGTCATTACCTGAACATAGAAGATGATAGTTTTTTTTTAAATAAAACTATATTTCATAAAAAATTATAAGAACATAAAGATGATGTAGTAGTAAGTCGATAATTTAATATGCATAGAAGCAAGTACCGTTTTTCTTTCAAAGTCTTCATCACATTATATACATACAATGAATGAAATTTATGTTGATAATCTTCGATGGTATATCAAACCTTATTATGCTATTATTATTAAACGAGTATCAATAACATTTCTAAATATGGAATTTATTGCTCTATAACTATAAAGAGTTATTTCATTTTACTATAAATTGTATTGAATTCAGGAAATTCTTCATAAAAAATTTTATCATTAAAATATTAATTAAAAAAAAATGTATTAAGCCCTTTTTATCCCGTCACCACATGATACAGGTCTTTGAACGTAATTAATATCAAATAATTCATTTAGATGCCAATACATCACAAAATTACGTCAAGATAAGACAATAAAAAAATGATATTTATTTTCGTTTTGTTTTTGGGTCATAAAATCAAAGCAATTTCACGGAAATGAATAAAAAAATCGTATGTTATAAAATGATGTTTAAACTGAAAGTGTCTACTAAAATCGGTTTTTTTTTTGTTGATATCGTAAAATGTTGAAAAAAAAATACATAAAATAAAATATATGTGATTCATACAATTCTTATCACTCATCTAATCAATAAAAATAATAAAAAATAGATATTTTTTTGCAGAAATTTATTTATTTATTTTATGGATTGAGAACAAATAATATTTAATTGACAATAAATTTGTGGACCATTTTTTTAAATAACAATAAAAATAAAAAAAAAACAAACGAACGAATATAACAGTAAATTTTATATAAAAAAAATAATTTTACAAATTTCTAGTTTTAAAAAAAATCAAAAAAGACCGAGTCAGTGCTCCAGAGATTATTTTCAGAACGATGCAGACAGGTGTCAAGATGGATCGATGGCGTCCATGAAAATCTAAGGACGCTACTTGCAAGAAACTGGAGATAAAAAGCGAAAAAATGGGAAGCCTTCAATTCATGACCAGGTCAAGACTACACTCTCAACCTAAAACTAAAGGGGGACATTTGAACCCTTGGGAAACCAGTGGGCGGCCAGTCGAACACCAGGAACCGGTTGAAGAACTGATCGATTGTTACCTTCGAGGCTCAAGAGCTTTTTAAAAGATTCATTTACAGTTAAATTTAAACCATGAAAGCACAAGCTGTAAATTGGCTTGCTCTCAAAGGACTCGTGATTCTTAATGCATAAAATTTTTTATTCCAAAATTTACTCGAATATCATTTTTAACAAAATTTTTCAACACATATTGAAAACACAAAATCTACAAAAAACCCACTTGATATCACTTACGAGTACTTGATACATTTTTTAGTCAATATCATCATGGAATGCATTGAGCTTAAATATAAATTTTATTAATTAAAAAAAAAAAAATTTATAATTCAATAAATAACTCAAATTCTCGAATAGAGGCAATAAAAAACATTTTTTTTATTATTATTATTATTTCATTTAAAAAAAACAAAAATTAAATTTAAAAAAAAATGCATAAATATTCACCTAAATTCCGTATGTCAATTGATTCCATTTATTTTTTTCCTCTCTGCAATGTGATGTGAACTGATGCAAAAAATAAATTCAAACTAAACAAGCATATTTTTTTCTGCTTTTTTATATTTCACTGAATTTTTCAAATCTAATTCGATTTTATTGGCAGTCAGTCAGTCTCTCACTGTATCAATAAATATTTCTGTCTGTCATGTCACTTCGGCCACTTGGATCTGTTTGTTTTATTATTATTTTTTTTTATACTGCAACATATGTTTTATCACAACACATTTTTGATTACATTCTAACACATTTAATATTTTTTTTTAGGTTTCACAATTTTTTTTATTTGAATTTTATTTTTTTTTTGTCTTAATGGGATTTTAAGTATACACACATTCACGTGTCATCATCATATTCTACATTAATTCTTGCATAATTTTTTTCTGTTAATTTTTTTTAAATACACACACATATTTTTTGTTTTTATGATCGTTGTCACATAATTTTTTTTTATTTTAATCTTATACACAATATTTCAAAATTCTTCCTCGTTGCCAATAAACCTTCTAAGTTTATTATTGTTTTTATTAAAATTTTTTAAATTTAAATTTATTATATTGAATTTTCTTTCTAAATTGTTTATCTTCCGAATATTTTTTTTTCTTTTAGTTAAATATTAATTATTACAATTATTTATTTTTTTTATATTGCTCTGCTATTACATTAAACCGTTCCCTTTTTTATATTTATATAAATTTTTATCTTCACTATCTATCTATTTTTTCTCATTTTATTATTAAACATAATAAGCCGAACACGATTAATAAAAGAACTGCTTCGATACACGGTCTAACGGTGACTGTTTTCTTTAACTTTTAAGTTGTAGTGTGTTGATTTTCCAAAAACATGTCGTTAATACAGACACACACACAAATACAAAATTTAACGAAAAGTTATGGAAACATAAAAGTGCATTAAAATACACACATACAATCACACATAGTTGTATGTTTTATGTTGTTATGTATTTTGTTTCATATTTGAATATGAGGTTGTCTCTTTTGTTCATACGGTATTTATTTGTATGAATGAAAATTTGTAACTTGTATGGAAGAATTAGGGTGATTTTACAAAACGTTCATCAAATATGATAAAATGAGGAATTAAATTTCAGGTTAAAAGTAAGTGATAAGTTGTCACATATTCAAAGGAATAGATCTGGATCATAATGAAGAGTAGACGTGTTGTCTTATACTCCTATCTTTTTTATTTTTAAGTACAAAAATACGTTACATCCATCTACGCTTTCTTGGTTGAATTAACTGCTTAAAAGCCAGAGATATGAGAAAAGCCGGAAACTGGTATTTTTTTGTTGCACAAGCCATCTGCTAGTTCAACATATTTGATTGAAATAATATTCATAGAAATAAAAAAAAATCCGAAATATATGACATTAATACTTAATTTTTAATCAGAAAATCAATGAAATAATAAGTAAACCCAGACGTTTTTTCGTCATCCTAAACATTCTTTTTTTATCCTTAAAGGTACAATGGCTGCGAATTTGGCTTCGACTTTGGCTGCAAAGGCTTCGACTTTAGCTGCAAATTTGGCTTCGACTTTGGCTGCAATGACTTGGACTTTGGCTGCGAATTTGGCTTCGACTTTGGCTGCAAATTTGGCTTCGATTAAGAGTAAGTTGTTTAACTGTTTCTGCGAATCTTTTATACGATGGGTAAATTGCTTTGAATAAGAGTGTATTAGAGATCAGAACTTTAAATAATGCATTTTGTCACCAACTTATGCCTTTCTTTTCCTGTTGGAAGAAAGGAAATAAGTTTTTTAGATTGTTTCGTAAAGACATTTTGTACATGTGGAATGAGTGTGGTGTGAAAGATCTCTATGAACAGATCTTTACTGACAATAAAAAAACACGAACTTGACAAAATTGAGAACAATTTAATACATATTATGATATTACAGCCCAAGAGTATTCAGACATTAAGAATTTAAATTGTTCCGACAAAACAATAAAGGTAAGGCTGAAGGTAAAAAATTGCAATTTAATATCAACATTATCATATTATGACGACCAGTTATAATAAAATGGTTTTCATATTTTAACATTATAAGCTTCATCATCCTTTTAATCTTTCCATCATTGGCATACATATTGATGAAAAGTTGGTTTTTAATTTTTTGTGGCTTATCTGTCTCCAACTTAATTGTAATATTCTCATTAATTCTCTTATATCACATTAAATCTAAATTATTTGACTAATTGCAGAAAATAAAGTAACCAAACCTACTCATTCAATACATTAACTCAAAGTCGCCTATCAAAAATGACGACGATCTTGATATCCTTGTACAAATGCAGACGTTGAACCATTTGAGAATGCCAAACGTACAAAACAGTACAATTTATCTCTTCTAAATAAGTTAGGCATATTATACTTGTACCATTTAACTTTTGAGTGAAATTCTGATTAATTTTTTGAATCTTTGCTCTTTCTTCCAACAATGCCTTTGCTCGGATGCCCAGTGATCTAGTCCACTTCTGCTTTTAGTGAAAAATTTTTTTTCAATATGAGATTTCCTCTTTAAGTGACTTTTTATCACATTTGCTCAAAACAGCAATTTCTTACAAGCATGTTATTATTAATAAATTAATTATTGAAGGTAATTTTAAGACTTACCGTATCTTAAGTGATTAAACAGATTTGTGCTGGCAATTGAATAAACTGATAAACTGAATTCATTTTAATTGAAGTTTTTAGCATTAACAGAAATTGAAAGAACAAATGGAATATTTTATCACACAATACTTCAATACAAAAGAAAATCCACCCTAGTATTTAATTCTGTATAGAGCTCTGTGCTGTTTGTTTTCATGTATTGTATGTATTTGTAATCAGCTGTTCATACATCGTTATAAATTTATTTTTAGTATTTTTTTATCAAAAACTTCAATTAAATACATCGAATATTAATTTTTTTTCTTGAATAAAAAATATTTTAAAATTCTTTCTTCAAAGAAATGAAGTTAAATTAAAATTTATACCAAAATAACTGAAATAAAATTCTATTGGAAGTAAACAGCTGATTACTAACACATACAAATCGTCGTTTATTCACTTTTATAAATGAAGTTAACGCGACTCAACTACATTTAAATATATAGTACAGCGAACTTTATAAAGAAGGCGATGATTGATATATGTTACGCTACACAGTTTTACACACGCGAACTGGAAATAAATTTATACATATACGGAAGATGCAATATTGTCATATATACACTTACCCGAGTTTATCGTAAAAAGACATTGAATTGAGTGTAAAATGTCTCTGTGCAACACAGTTCTTTATCTGTTCCTTCTTGCTTCGCTTCCTTTGCAAATGCGTGTCGTTATGCTCTTCTGTCTTTACCGGCTAATGTGAGTTTGCTGTCTTTTATTTTTTCATGAATGAATAAGAAAAACAACCATAAAAAATAGATGAATGGATGTTTGTTTGATAAGAGTGCATCAGCAGGTCGTTGTACGTGTCTAGCGTTTAATGTCTTTTTTCATTACTTCGTCTTTATGTTTTTTTTTTTATTTCTTGTTGACTGTTATACAATTTATAAGCAATGTGTGATTTGGACGTGAATTGAATTCAATTGTAGCTATCAATAAATATCATTACAACGGCACGTCTCCAGACTTAAAAGAGTCTGCCTTTTATGAAACATAAAACAGGAAAAGTACAGTCTAGTTATAGATGAAAAAAAAACTAATGAATATAAAGTTATTAACATGGTTAACAATAAGCCACTTCTAAGGTAAGTTATCGGTATCACGTATTATTGAATAGAAATTTACATTTATGTATTAAATTTGATCTGATATTACATAAAATTTCAAAGTGAAAAAAACCTCAAAAGTCAGATCTAATTTATTCCATTTAAATATAACTAAAAATCATTTTTAACTGTAACACCAGCTGTATCCTAACCATATGATCATCTCATATTTCAAAATAGATGAATATTGTAATAATCTTCATTTCTCTCGGAAAAAAATTTAACTTTAAACAACATATTTTCTTGATGTTATTGTTCAACAATAAAGTATTATTATTATTATTTTATGTTTGAAATGAAATTTGAAATCATATGAATGTTGTTTATGTATGTCTTTAATATTAACATGTTCAAAAATATTGTAAACGTGATCATTTACATTGATTATGTGTGTGAAGTGAAGTGAATATATCTTGGATGCCTACAAGATATTATTTTACTAGAAATTTTTATGTTGAGTGAGTGAATTTATATAAAGTTTATAATTTTAACAAGCAAATCAAAGAACGACAGGCAGCACAAGTGTATATTTGATTTAAACATTTCATTTCTTTCATCATCATATGAAATTGACGTTGGTAAGTAGAAAATTAGGTTGGTGCAGTTTCAAACATGACTTAATGACGTTTTGTACAAATTGGTGATTTGTTTGAATTTGATACAAATTTGAAAATTTGTTTTACAAAACGAATCATTTTGAAATATTTTTTTAAGTTAAATGGATCAGATAATTTTGATGAAATTGTAGTCAGATGGTGGGAAGAATAGGCAAATACGACTCTTAAGATGAGAGAATAAGTTTAAGGACCCAAGATGATAATGGGACTAACCACGTCCCTGTTTGCCATTTACCATGTTCTCCAAAGTCACTTAAGAGACTCAATGCCTCACTTCTGTATTAACAATTTTGATGAAAGATCAAATAGGAACAACAGGAGGAATTTGTTTGCAATAAAATGAATGCAATATAAGGACTTACTCTTTGCTACTTGGAATATCAGTCACTCTTTAGACCAGGTGCCGTTCTGATACTGACCGATGAAGTTCAGTAAGTGATTGTTATTGCTGCTATTCAAGAAACAATGTTCACGAAGGACACACATTCCTAAAGAAGCAATAACGACCACCTTGTACTTGGAATTGCCTTCTATGCTGCTCACAGATAGAACCAACTAGTCATTATCTTTAACCCAGTTAGCGACTGATAGTGCGTTTTTAGCATATTAAGCTGATTCTTTTACTACTCACTGTTTCACGTATGCTACGAATTTTCAGCCTTATTCTACGTTTCTAATCCAAGTAATTGTCTTATTTCAAACTCCGGCCAACCTATTTCACGAAAATCGAAAATTTTTAATGATAAGCAAATAACATTTCACGACAAATACAATAATTACAAAGTAACAAACTGTGAGACTACGATATTTAACAAAACTCCATTTTAATATTCTCAATGCATGGTGTGGGAAGACGACATGATTTTTGTAAGTAAAAGCAATATAAATATATAAAAAACGTTGTTCAAATATAAAACATCCAACCTTTAAAAAATATTTCAATCTAAGAGAAACAAATTAACGCCTGACTTGTCATATTTTTTGTTACTTGTACTGAATGTAATCAATGTAACTTCACTTTCACTTATTTTTATTATTACGAGTATTGACTCTTTAAATGATGAAAATGAAGAACAAATATTTAAAATCTTTAATAAATATTCTTTTATTTGTTTGATATTGATATAAAATTTTGTGCTGTAACGCATAAAATTTGACAATTTTTTTGTCTGTTTATCAATATGGATCCTTGTTGCTTCTTCCCCCTTTTTTTGTCCTTTGATAATCTTCATGTATTTTTTTTTTCATGTTGATATATTTCATTTTTCATTGAATTTCTCTTGTGTTTTGAAATGAAATAGTGAACTCTCCTTGTAAAAATCCCCACTTTATCATCCTTCCGATATTGTTTTTCAAATACCGCTGAGAAATGTCTATCCATGAAAATATCCTTTTATTTTTTTTTTAACTTCACATACAGGCACACATACATCATACACATAAACAAAATTTTACATCAAGAACACATCAGCAAATATTTGATTTGTGTATTTTATTCCATACTACTGAGCATTATATTTTTTTTTGATAAATTTTTTGCTGTTCCAATATATAACTAACGATTCAGATCCCATTATTTGAAAAGTTTTTTAACTTATTTTTCATTTTCGTATAAATAATGTGTCCATCATGCTCTCATATGAAAAGTAAAAGGATATGAAAAAAATGAAGGAAAATGTCGAATATACAAATATTGGACAAGAAAAAGCATATTTTGCGCTATTATTTAACTTGATTCACATGGTTATGATGTTATATCCCGTTAAATTGAAAATCGACTTGATTGTTTCTGTCATGTACATATGATAAAGGACATTTTTGAATTTAACTCTATTACCCTTTGTTCAATACTTATTATTATGATTTTTTTTGTTTTGTTTATATTTGGAACATGTCGAAAAAATTTTTATATTATATTGTTTATAAGAGGAATGACAAAGGGCGGAAATTTGAATGATTCGTTTTTTTTTGTGCTGCAGTAACGGGAAAAAAGGAAAATTGGTCCCCATTATTAATATTAATAAATTTTCAATGGATTGGTTGAAGTGACATGGTATCCAGTGAAAATTTTGAATTTGAAATGAAAAAGTCGTTATTGAAATGATTTACAAGCGTATTTCCATTGACAATTTAAACTGTATTCTCAACTTAGTCAAATCAATAATTTTACGACTGTTCCATTTTCAACTCATGGGTTTTTGAATGTTTCAATTCTAGTTCAATTGATTTTATAACCGTTTCATTTTCAACTCAATCGAATTTCTTTAAGTTGCATTTTCAACTCAGTTGATTTTCTGAGTGTTTCATTTTCAACTCAGCCGATTTTCAGTCTACTTCAATTTTAATTTTGTCAATTTTCTGAGTGTTTCATTTTCAACTCAGTCGATTTTCTAACTGTTTCATTTTTAACTCAGTCGATTTTCTGTCTGCTTCAATTTTAATTTTGTTAATTTTCTGACTGTTTCAATTTCAACTCAGTCGATTTTCTGAGTGTTTTATTTTCAACTTAGCCGATTTTCTGACTGTTTCAATTTGAACTCAGTTGATTTTCTGACTGTTTGAATGTCAACTCAGTTGATTTTCTGTCTGCTTCAATTTTAATTTTGTCAATTTTCTAACTGTTTCAATTTCAACTCAGTCGATTTTCTATAAGTTGCATTTTCAACTCAGTTGATTTTCTGACTGTTTCAATTTCAACTCAGTCGATTATCTGAGCGTTTCATTTTCAACTCAGTCGAATTCTGACTGTTTCATTTTCCACTCAGTTGATTTTTTGATTGTTTCATTTTTAACTCAGTCGATTATCTGGGTGTTTCATTTTCTACTCGGTCGATTATCTGAGTGTCTCATTTTCAACTCGGTCGATTTTCTGACTGTTTCATTTTCAACTCGGTCGAATTCTGACTGTTTCATTTTCCACTCAGTTGATTTTTTGACTGTTTCATTTTCAACTCAGTTGATTTTCTGAGTGTTTCATTTTTAACTCAGTGGATTTTAGCTTGGTGAAAAATCACAGACACGAATCGATCTCAATATATCCAATTAATTTTAGTTCAACAAAGCAAAACAAAAATAACAATTTAAACTTAGAAACAAAGTTAATCAATCCATTTCAGGATATATCAAACGAGATGTTGTGGTTTTTCCATTTTATTGACTGAATTTGAAATTGTGTGGTCTTAACTGAAGAAAATCAGAGCACGTGCATTTCAGAACAATAATTTAAATTTAATGTACATTTTTTCATAGTTTTCAGATAAAGAAAAAACTTTTCTTCGATCCTTTTTCATTCCTTTCTTCGTTCAATTTCTTTCCAATCAATTCGTACATGACCAACACATTTTTCAAAGATCTCCGATATACAAACGCAAAAACTAAAAAAAAATACAGAATAAATAAATAAATTGCAACAATCAGCTATCAAAACCATTGCCTAGCCAGATGTGTGGTCAACATACACACACATAATCAATAACAATAAATATCGCATTTGAAATGTCTATAAGCTCCTTATCTCTGTTACTATTTATTTTCATTTTATTTATATATGGACTTTTTTTTACATTATATTTCATATAAGCATACAATTTTGTATTGGTTTTCTGCATTTCATTTCATTTTGTGTGGAAAAATTTATAAGAGATGCATTATATTGATGATGATAAGGAACAAAATATCAGACAGCTATACAACAAGTAAAAAAAATGTTTCATTTCCATTCCAGACATATTAATTTCCCTTTACTTTGCCTCATTTTATAATACAAATGAAATGAAGTGAAATGAAAATCAGTTTGACTTTTAGTTAGGAAGTTGTTTTAAATAAGGGTTTGATAAAAAATCTTTATTTTGAGACTTTTGATCTTGACATTCACTGTGAGACGATCTGCAACAATTTCAATAAATTGCATTAAATCAAAACATATCAGACAAAATATTTTCAGTACCCTGTTGGTTTGTTAGTCATTTATATTTCGCTAGAAATTTCCTTATTTCATTTTAAATTCCTTATTTTCCTTTTTTATTCCATTCTTTATTCGGTTAAAGATGTTGTGAAAATATAACAAGCATCGTTAGTGCATAAAATGTTTCTCTTTCTATTTCAAATCTCTTATATTTGCAGAAAATTTTCTTCATTCTCATATAAATAAACCTTGTATTGATATTACTCTATAAAATAAAAATAATAATGCATTCAAGGAATTTCTTTTTGCGGAAATAACACCCTTGGGTACGTTTCGTTCTAAGTAACATCTCTCGAGTATTTGCATTGTCGTTCAACGTAGACAATTATTATGCACAAATGAGACACACAAAATAGAAATGGATATTTTTATTATTTCTATTATAGAAAAGTACTTTAAAATGAGGTAAATTAGGATATTTTTTTATTATTATTCACCTTTTACTTGTTCTTCCTCATCTTCGTATTCAGCCATCCATTAAATTGTCCTTCGTTTTTATTATTTTTAAATTGATGAAGAAATAATATCATCACAGATATTGTTATTTCATTGAAATAAGGAATATAAAAAAAAATTCCATTTGAAATTAATTTTTTTTTATGTTCAAATTTGTAATTTTATTCCATTTTATTATTAGCGACAATGAAAGAGATGAACTTTGGCATATGCCAGACAGAAATTTTTTTTATGCAGAATTTAATCCTAACAGATATGGTTACATTTCAGTCATTTATGGATGAATTTAATATAATGCGATATTTTAAGAGGATTTTTAATTCAATTTTATTGATTGAATGCTGACATTTTAGTAGCAAGCATTTAAAGCCCATTTTAAAACATGCTAATTATAGTTGACTAAAAATAGTCCATCATGATTAAAATTTTCATTAATTAAAATTTAATTTAATTAAAAAAAAACATTGATTTTACTTTAAATTTACACGTGTTCCATTAATTTCCCTTAGTTTATAAAAAAAAATTGATATAAAATCTCATAAATTTATTTATAGGAACATGTTTCAATTAAAATGGCTCGTGGCTTTGAATATTAAAAAAAAAACTTGTATCGAAAATACCTCAAAGTTGATTTAATTTCAAAAAAAAGTATATTGAATATTAAAAATACATGATGATATTCGAAATTCAACATTAATTTGAAATATTTATTATTCTGCTACACTTTCCAATGTATTTTTAAACGCTTGGACATTTTATTGCATTTTTTTTTGTACATGGAAATTACTAATTGATCAGCACATTAAGGCACTTGGATATAAAAAGTTTTTTTTTTTGTTGTCCCAATACTCTTGATGAGTTTTCAATTCATTTATATTTCATTATAATTAAATTAAATTTAATATAATGATGATTTTTTTTAACTTGGTTCATGAAGTGAGGTGAAATTTGATATTTCAGAGTAAAAATGCGCTTTTGAGGTGAATAGTGTTGGTGTATTACAATGGTACAGTGTGCTGGTTTGTTTTGATTGTATTCAAATTTTGAATTTGTAGCGCATTTTGTGATGAATTATGTACTTGAAGGACAGTTTGTCTGCAGTTACTGTGACTCATAGATTGCGCCATGTCATTTACCAGAATGGTTCATAAGATCATGGTTGAAGTGATAATATTTGCCATCATTTGGTTTTAGGTTGCAGAGCATAAAATGGCACTCTATTTCGTTGTCAATTTTCTCTTATTACCTCTAATTATTTCATTGCAACGTCGTCGATTCATATGAAAACGCTTATGAATATCATTCTATTCCAAAGTTTTTAAAACAATAGACTATTCGACAAAAATAAACTGTATCATAATTTAAAAAAAAAAATCTGAAACACCCCAAACAGGTTTTCTAATTCTTTTAACTTTAATAACTACTTTTTGGTTATTTTGGTTTACTTCGAAGGTACCATTTAAAATAGCTACAAAATAGTTTAATATGGTCGATGAATTAAAACAAGTTTTGATGTTGAACTTTTCTTCTGAAACTGAATGGACTGTTAAAAAAACGTCAAACTGAGTAAAAAATTGTTTTTCTTTTAAAGCTAACTTCGGTCTTGCATAATTTTGCTGACAATATCTATTGACTTCAATAATTTGAACCATATCGAAGCCAATATTAAGCATTCAAAAGAAGAAACATAAAAAAAAGGTTTTCTGTATTTGTCCAACAAATTTTATTTATTTATTAAACTAAACTGATATTTTGTATGAAAAAAGTCTTATAAATTATTGTAAAAATTGCCTTGGTCGTTATTCTTTTGCAGTTCTTGGTTCAACTGATCTTTCTCGTTGAGCTGAAAATACTGGACGTGTTACACTGGCTGTTGGGTCATTAGGATATTCAAACTTGTATTTTTTTATACCCATTAATGCCAAATCGGGTAATAGACAGGCATAACAGTCGGTGTGATCTTCGTTAGGCTTCCTCCAGACCATTGGTGTAAGTGGTAATTTTCTGATTTTTCTTTTTTCCCAAAGAGCACTTGCACATTTGTTGCAGATGAATTCTGGAGCGTAATTTACATTTTGAACTGCAGGTCCGTATTTATCCTCATATGCTCTCATTAAGACAGGACTATTTTGCATCTTTAGCTGTTTGTACTTTGGCGTTTTAGGTGTGTATGATCCGCAGACATAACAAAGGTATGAAAAGTTTTTGCACCGATCCATAGTTGTTTGAAGGTTCTTGTCAAATGAACGACTGATATGATAACTTGAACCTAGGCCGGATAACAATATATATTGCCTATTATAAATTAAATAAAACTTGTTAAAGTAACGAAATGTTTAGTAATATGCAGAAATAAAAATAATAATTTTTATAAATGTATATTACTAAATTATAACCACTTGTTGTGTATGGGTTGTATAGTATCTATACGAAAATTATAAATGAGAATTAAAAATACTGAGTAATAAATATTTCCACTTTTCTTGTTTATGTTGTATGGTATTTGTATGAATCATGAATATGATGATGAAATGTATGAACGGATTTTTTCTGAGTAAAAATATTTAAATAGTAAATAAATATCAATTAAATTTGTTAATTATCCAAAAAAATATAAAATATTATTAGTAATAAAATTAGTTTTAGGCGAATTAAAAGTTAAAAAGTTTATTGTTGAGGAGAAATTTTTCAAATTTCAAATGATTTAAAAAAATTACATTAAAATTATATTAATATGAAAAATATGCATTTATCAATTATTAGATTTTGATTAGAAAATATTGCATGTGATTATTATAATAGAAAAGCTTTAGTAACCAGACTTTTCTTTTAAATAAATTTCATTTATTTTAATTCTTTATAATAATGAAAATAAAAGAATTTTTTTTTCATTTGTCAAAAAGTCTTGAGCGTATATTCATTTTTTTATATTATTTCGACTATTTCTGAAAAATTAATAAGCTGGTCTAAGATACGGATGAAAATTCGTTGCGGCAACATTTTTCTTTCCAAGATCGGATAGACTTAGACTTTTTAAAGGTCATTAACATTTTTGATTAAGAAAAAGACTTTCTAAGATCATAAACTGATTTATTAAAAGTTTTTTCTCGTTTTTTCAGTAATTATATTGTAAATTTTATTCAAAAGCTGAGAGGAAAATAAATAATTGAACTTATTTTAATTCTTTCAGAATTATCAAATCCATTAATCAATAAAATATTTAATTAAAATAAATAATATTTTTTTAAATAAATAAAATATGTTCACAAAGAAGAACGAAAACTTGAACATTTTCAAATTCATCAAAAACAACATTTGCGTAACAATAATATATGAGTCATTTATAACCACTTTTTTGTCACAAATTGAAAATTATAACCAATTATAACCAATATAAATGCATATAAATAAATATAAATACAATATTTAAATTATAAACGTTAATTTCTGTATTTTTTGGCCATTTGTTACTAATTTAAAATATAACTTTATAACCAATATTGCCTTGACTTGAACAGCATCTTTTATTTATACTGTATTTATGCCGAAACTTGCATGGACCCGTTATGACTCATCATAGTAACATAACTTCAAAGTAAGATATTTTCATAATAATTACAAAAAAGGTTGCTCAATATTCTTTGAACGATTAATCATGAAATAATCAGAACTGAAAATTCTTTTTGGGATGTTTCAGGGGTTTTTAATAACTATGATATCCAACTTTTTTTGTCGAGCAGTGTATTTTAAAAAGAGTCGAATTAATGTCAAATAATATTATTTTGTATATTTAATATTTTTTGCAAAGGCACGCATTATTTATTCAATTACACATAAATAAATAATTTTTTTTAACTGTTGGTATTTTTGTTCCTTTCAATTTTAATAAATATGCAAAAATATTAAAAAAAAATTATTAAACATTTTTAAAATGTAATCAATAATATTTTTTTATTATTGTATTATTTGTTTGCGTCATCAGCAATAAAACACTTTTTTTTTTGTTCAAATAACAATAAAAAAAATAAATAAATGTTGACAAGAACAAAAAACCAAGTGGAGAAAAGTGCATTTTTATAGTTAAAGTTCATTTCATTTCATTGTATGGAAAAAAATTACAATTATTCAACTTTTGTGTAGAAATAATACTTTTAAGCTCTTTGTTGTTGTTCAAGTTAAATAAAAGTTTCATTTCCTAACAATATTTTACTGTTTCAAGAAAAATATTCTTACAAGTTCTTTTTAAGTACTTTTCAGGGTAAACTTGGAACACACACAACTTGTAAATGTCATAAAAACTTATTTTTATTTTCTGCTCAACTGTTTTTCATTTAAAAGCCGTAATTTCTTTTAAATTACAAAAACAAGTTTAATTTTTCTTCCCATAATTTTTCATTTTTACTCACTTTTGCAAGACTTCTTCAAATTGCAGTCTTGTCGTTAAATCTTACGTTTAATTTCCGTTCTGTTGAAAGCCTTAATCGCAATGTTAATACATATGACACTAAAAAATTCACTAATTTCCACCTCAGAACAATGCTCATGCATAAATTTAAAATATTTTTTCTTCCTTTTCCATTGTTAGTTTTATATGAAAAAAAAGTTGTAGGCTAAAAATAAATATAAAATGTAAAAGTTTTCCATTCATAAAATAATAGGAAGATTATTGTCTTGTCATTTTCAAAGTTATGAAAAACTTTCTAGACAAAAAGGTGCCACTACGTCCATGTTCACCGTTGGATTGTGTATGTGTGTGTGTGTCTATGAAAAAACACAATAAAAATCGTTAGAAACAATAATCAAGAAATAAAAACGGAAATAAAACTCTTGAATATTTATTTTTTTTTACTGTCATTTCATTTCATTTTAACAAATTTCTTCCATTTGATTTATTTACACAAGACGTATTTCTTTCACTCGACAGAGCACTAGATGCTCTCTTGAGACACATTTGAATCTTAACAATCTATCTTTTTTTTTATCATAATTTAAAAAAAAAGTTAAATGGGTATTAGTAAGATAAAGTTATGAGAGAATATTAAAATTGTTAAAAATAAACATTAAAAAGAAAATCTTAATATTTCAAAGTTTATAATGAATTTTTCTTGCATGACCTGAGACAATGCAAACAAGTCAACTGTGAAACGGAGAAGGATTTTCTTGATTGAATTTAATTTTCCTTTTTTTTCAACAAATATTTATTTTTTTTATTTTCAAAAGTTTCTCGTCTTAATTTTAATTTCGATCTCGAATCTTCACATTTCAGTAAAATAAAAAATTTGCATCAAAGAACAAAATTTCTCATGCCCTTATAACGCCAATTTCGTGATGCTTCGAACAAAAAACATTTTAAATTATAATTAAATGTAATTATATCCGTCATCAAATCACACCCGGTTTACAAATACAATGCAGCACAAAAATTTTGTTCTAATTTTTATTACAAAAAAAAAACAAAAACAGTAACGACACAAAATATGCACAAACAAAATCTCCCACGCTTTTATACAAGCAAAAAAAACTTTTCAAAATAAAAAACAATCTGGTTACAGTTTTTTGTCTGGTATTTTAGTGAAAAAAAATTAAAATATTCTGTCGTCATTTTTTTTTTGTAATTTTATACAATTTTTGAGGTGATATTTATTTATCTGGTTTATAATAGTTTGATGTTGTGGTAGGGAAATCAAATGTGTGTGTGTTTGTGATTTGAAAAATATTAAAATTATTATAAAATAAAATTTTGTGTTATATTTTGGCGTGATTCCAAACAGGTCAAATACGTGCAATGTTTGCATATTTGTTGCTGTTGATCTCAGAACGTGAATGCATATATTAAAGTTTAAATTTTTGTTTTTGAAGTGTTATTGAAGAGTTTTAAGTAAAATTATATGGGATGTTAACATGTTGAAATTATTAGTGAATTTCGATAAAAGATAGAGTTTTAAAATATTTTGAAATTGATTCATGAAAAACTTTTTTCCATCCAAAACTGAAAAGTCTAAAATCAATCTATTGGTTTCAAGACATGTGTTCAAGATGGATTTGACTAGCTTCAAGATGGACCTTACTGGTTTTAGGACATACCTTATTGGTAACAAGATCGACCTTACGGTTTTCCATATGGACCTTACTACTTTCAATACGAATCTTACTGGTTTCAATACGAATCTTACTGGTTTCAGGACAGATCTTACTGGTTTCAAGATGGACCTAACTGCCTTCAGGACATACCTTATTGGTTTCAGCACAGCCCTAACTGGTTTCTATCTGGATCTTCCTGTGTTCAAGATTGACCTTACTGGTTTCAGGATATACATTATTGGTTTCAAGATTGAGCTTACTGTTTTCAATATGGACCTTAATGGTTTCAATACGGACCTTACTGATTTCAGCACAGATCTTACTGACTTCAAGATGGACCTTACTGGTTTCAACACGGACCTTACTGGTTTCAACACGGACATTACTGGTTTTAGCACAGCATTTACTGGTTTCAAAATGGACCTTAAACTTTCAAGATGGACCTTATTGGTTTCAATACGGACCTTCCTGGTTTCAATACGGACCTTACTGCTTTCAAGGTTGACCTTACTATTTTCAATGTGGACTTTACTGCTTTCAATGTTGACCTTACTATTTTCAATGTGGACTTTACTATTTTCAAAATAGTACTGTTTTTAAAATCGAACTCATTGTATTCTAAATGCACCTTACTGTTAACTCATTCGACGCCGCTCCTAGAAATATTGAATTTTGAAAAAAAAGTTCTTCTAGGATCTATACTTTAGGTAAAAATGAACAACTTTCTCTTCGATGAAAATTTCAGGTTTCATATAAAAATTTTACAGGAGAGCCAAAATAAAATACGTATAAGTGCTACACAAATACATACAGAAATCTTGTACGGGAATGAAAAAAAAACGCGATTTTTCTTAAAAGTTTAGCTCATAATTTTTTAGATTTTGGTTTAATTGCAAAAACCATGCAACTGTTTGATACAAAATATCTTAAATTAAGACTCTAAAAAAGATTGACAAAGAAATTTTTTGATATGAACGAGAAAAGTGACCTCAAAGTAGGTGTTGCGTTGACGCAACGGATGACGCGAATGAGTTAAAGTTGATCTGAACTGCTTTTAAAAAACCCCATTTTTGTGAAACTGTCAAAAATCTTATAAATGTAAAATATTGAAATTCAATCATATCATAAATCGCAAAATATGATTTTTTTTTCATTTATATATTTTTTTGCTTGAGTAATCTATAAATTTCTATTCAAATTTCAATTTTCTTGTCTTTTTAACACATAATCCTTTAAACATACAGAAAAAAATCCATCATAATAGTAATAATCATAATCATAACAATGAACGATAATACGGTGGGGATATCGCTACTTATTATCAAAAATAACACAAGAAAACAAATTTTTAAACACAGAAGCACCATAAACTTGATCTTTAATAACAAAATAATTTAAAAAAAAATAATAAATACGTTCTTTGACATTTTTTCCATTTAATATTTGAAGAGAACGAGACGCTCATGTCTCACATTGCACCATAAAGCAAAAATAGTTGGATTGAATGACACTTTGAGGATAAATTTCATCTTTAAATTGAATTTAAATCTTATGTTTATATCTTTTCTTTGGCAGCAATTTCTCTGTATCATGATGCCACCAATGAACAGTGAAAAATATTAAATTTTCTTTATCGTCAAAGAGGCAAAAAAGGAATGCACTATAAAATGTTATACACAAACCAAAAACGCAATGAACTCAAAAAATTTCTTAGTGTTTCTGTACTTTTGGCGTGTGTAATATGAGGTGAAATGTTATAAATGCAAATTTTTAAGTAAATTGGTAATCCTCTTGAGTATGAGTGTGACTTTGCATAAATAGGATTATTATCACTCTTCATTCCAATTTAAAAAGACATTTAACGTTTAGTTATCTAGAGACACTGTATATGTGGAATTAAAATGCTGAGGTAAGCCAAAGACGATGAATTTATGGGTTATTTTACATTGAAATTTGTATTTAATTTTAAATTGAATTTTACAATGCATACACAAAAGTGGGTGGTTGAATGAATTCCATATCGGACAAATGGAATTTCAATTTCAAAAATTAGAACTCTCACTACTTCCTAGAATTATTATTTTCATTTTAAAACACTTTTGTAATCTGTCATAATCCATTTAGCTTCTTTTTTAACATTTTTCTTTTACAATTAAAGATTATCTCGTTCTTAAATTATATTAGTTATTATTATATGATTGCTATTTGGAGCGTGAAGTACGAGAGATTAAAAGAGAAATGAAAGAAGACAAAAAGATAAAAAACATTAAAACAATATGATTGCTAATAATGAAATGAAAAAAAAGAAGGAACACAAATAAGAAGGCGCCTAAAATATTAATTTCTGGTTTGAATTTAAGTATCGGTTGTAAATTAACCCTCTCTTTCCCACGAATAGATCCGGCAGGAATTTTTGATCAAACTTTATATTTTCTAGTAGATTTTGACCCCAAAATGAATAATCAATAAAAAAAATTTAGTTGTTAGAGTAAAAAATTTACAGGAGAAGCTTATAAAAACACGTATAACTCCTATAGAAATACGTACAGAATTTTCACTATAAAAATTGCTATAAAAAAAAATTTGGTTTTTCTGAAATTATTTTCATAATATCTTTGACCCCGTAAGAATTTTTTAAAATCTAGTACAGAAAATATCAAAGAAATCCTTCAAAGAGTCTGTTTATTCAAGAAAAAATTGTCAAAAAGTGAAATATAAATATTAAAAATGCATTTAAAATCAATGTTCCCCCCAGGGGCTCGTGGGAAAGAGAGGGTTAAATTGAATGAAAAAATGTACCTATGTTGGTTTTCAATAAAATTTTTATCAGTCTGTTGTATTTATGCTATAAAAATATATTCATTGAGTTGTGTTAATACAAGAAATTGTGCTTACCATCTTTCTTTAAGTGGATTTGAATATTTTTTATGGTAAAAAATCGTTACATGAATTTTTATTGAAGACTTGGCAAATGTTTTCACAAACGTAGTGCCTTAGGTTCCAGGTGGTTAGAAGGCACTTACTATGGAAGCTTTGGCTGAAGTAGTATGAACACAATAGGACCTTTGGGTTCGCAGTAGAGCTTGTTCATATCTAATCTAATCTAATATGGGAGGACAAATCGTCATGAGCTAGTCCTAATCAACTAGTTCCATGACGGATAATATTAAGAAGGTGTGATCCCTTACCTGAACTGAACCAGATCTAGTGAGCTTATTTTGTTTTGTTTTAATCGCTCCATTAGATTTTTTTCATTTTTCACCATGGATTGTAAGTCTGAGTGCTCGTAAAAAAATTGATCTGAGAAACGACCGACAAACCGTCTGTAAAAATGCATTTTTTATTGTACTTCTTTTTCTGAAGGTCAGTGAGCCACACTACTGGTTTTTGGCCATGAGAGAAAAATACTGAGCCTTTCACGGGACTCGGCCCCACGGCAACCAAGAATATGCACGTGGAGACGAACTCACTTGATCAACCAGCATGATTTTCATAAAATTTAAATGAAACACTTTCCCCTTTGAAATTTAAAGCTCTTTGGACTTAAAATCACTTTGATACTCCAGTCAACAAAACCTCAACGTGATATCAGGTAAGATTCCCATTATTCATTTTTGAGCCTCCAAAAAAGTCGATTCAATTGCGGTAGGTGCTCAACTTTAGCCTTTAATCGACTTTTCTTTAACTAAATACAGCGGCGGATTTACTAATCTTGGGGCCTGAAGCTTCAATTTATTATGAGGCCTAAAAAATTTTCATTTGAATTTTGTTAATAACAATGCTCGTCAAAATAATATCCATATAAATGGTTTCAGAAGCCCTGAAACACATCAAAGAGATTTTTCAATCCTAAATATGTTCCAATTAAATATTTTATTATCCAATGATTGGTTATTTTTTTATAAAGTTATAAAAATAACAAAGGAATTATTTATAGTCTCTTTATGTCGTAAAAAATATGTATGGACAGTTCCACAACGTAAAAAATATTGAGAAAAAATTCAAACTGATTTTTATATGCTTGCGAACAAAGCACATTGAATAATAAGAATATTCAATAAATGCATTTTTATCCTCTATACATTCTTGAAAAATACAACTTTTCAAGAATTCGCAGAAAAATTTATATTTTGTATAAAAAAAAAAATAATTTAAGCCATTTTGTATTCAGTAATTACGAACAATTTGTCAAATTTATAACATTTAAATAATTAAAAATTTTAGTATCTCAATACATAGAAAACCTATTTCTAGTTTGGTTACAAATAATTTTTTAGTTAGTTTATTCAATTTTTTTTTAATTTCTTTTAATCAGCGTAACGGTGGAATTGTCCATATCAAGGAAAATTTTAATCTGCTTTAATTCCTTAGTAAAAGGACAAAATGAGCTAACCGAACATATTTAGTAATATATTATGCCTTCTTAGGCTACAGATTTTAAAAAAAAAGGAATTTTATTCTGATTAAACTTATGAAAAACATTTTTAAACACAAAATTCGTTTTAATTTAAAAAAAAAATAAGAAATAAGTTAGATTTTTGCTTTAGAAAATTTTCATTTGAATTTTGTTAATAACAATGCTCGTCAAAATAATATCCATATAAATGGTTTCAGAAGCCCTGAAACACATCAAAGAGATTTTTCAATCCTAAATATGTTCCAATTAAATATTTTATTATCCAATGATTGGTTATTTTTTTATAAAGTTATAAAAATAACAAAGGAATTATTTATAGTCTCTTTATGTCGTAAAAAATATGTATGGACAGTTCCACAACGTAAAAAATATTGAGAAAAAATTCAAACTGATTTTTATATGCTTGCGAACAAAGCACATTGAATAATAAGAATATTCAATAAATGCATTTTTATCCTCTATACATTCTTGAAAAATACAACTTTTCAAGAATTCGCAGAAAAATTGATATTTTGTATAAAAAAAAAATAATTTAAGCCATTTTGTATTCAGTAATTACGAACAATTTGTCAAATTTATAACATTTAAATAATAAAAATTTTAGTATCTCAACACATAGAAAACCTATTTCTAGTTTGGTTACAAATAATTTTTTAGTTAGTTTATTCAAGTTTTTTTTAAATTTCTTTTAAACAGCGTAACAGTGGAGTTGTCCATATTAAGGTAAATTTTAATCTGCTTTAATTCCTTAGTAAGAGGACAAAATGAGCTAACCGAAAATATTTAGTAATATATTATGCCTTCTCAGGCTGCAGATTAAAAAAAAGGAATTTTATTCTGATTAAACTTATAAAAAAACATTTTTAAACACAAAATTCGTTTTAATTTAAAAAAAAATAATAAATAAGTTAGATTTTTGCTTTAGAACGAAAACACCGAAGTATCCTATGGGCACAAACACATATTTAGCTAAAATTGGCCTTTCTGCTGCTATTTCAACATTTTTTTTTTTGTTTGAAGAATAATTGAAAATTTTGGGGCCTATATGCATCGTGGGGCCTAAGCTGCAGTTTCCTAAGCTTACTGGTAAATCCGCCACTGTCTAAATAAAAAAAAATCATACAAGTGCGTTTCGACCAAACGTAAATCTTTATTTATTTTAATTTTTCTTTATTAAATCATGTATTGCACAAAATTTTATAATCTCCTTTGAAATTTCATAAAATTTTTATTTTAATATTAAATGAAATTTTTTTAAATTAATTTTACATTTAAATGAACTTTTCATTCATCTAAAGCTTCATTTCCTATGATTTTTAAAATTTTAATCTTAAATCATCAATCTTGAATTTTATTTGAACTCTATTTGAATTTTAAAGTCATATGGTGGTAAAAAAAAATCTTTAAAGGTTGTTGTTATTTTGACTCATTTTAATTTAAGTATGAAACATTTTTTTCTGACCACATTTTCATTAAAAATTATTTCTAATTATTTTTTGATATCATTTCATTTTATTTCATTTTAATATTATTTTTTTTCTTAACATTAATTGTAACAATCAATAATTTAACATTTAAGGAAATCATCAAATCATCTAAATTTCTAATTGTATGTTAAATTCATTAAAAGCTCTTATTTTTTAATTAGATTTTAATTTTGTTTTAAGATGTCATCAAATAATTATTTTTAATTTAATAGTTTATGGGTGTAAATCTATAATTTTATTTTTTTTTTTTGATAATTTGAGGTAAATTGAGTTACAGTTTTTGTTTGTTTTTTATTAAATTAAATTTAATGTTATCATAATTTTGTAATTTATTGCATTCAATGAGCTCTTTGGTCATAATTTGAGCCAATAAAATTGAGTTTCAATTGGAAAATGAGCAGATTATTTTGAGCTTTAATTTTTTTTTTAATTGAAATATTTTTTGATAAAATATGAGAATTGAGGATTTTATGGCATCTCATTGATATTTTTATGATTTTAAAAAAATAAAAGTAGGATCAAAAGGCACAAGTGACAAACAATTGAATAAGTATTTTAAGCATTTTTTTACAATAATATTCAAAAACATTTACATTTTTGGTTAAAGTTGAACTCATACAAGTAATTTGAGTTTTTAATTGAGTTGAAAAATGAAACCATAGATATTTTTAATTTGTTTAAAATGTCCTTGATGAACTTCAATTTAGAGGTGAAATAGAGGATTATTGGTTGATACACTGATGCTTTTGGAAGCAGCCTGAAATAAAAAACAAAGAAAAATGAATTAAAATTATACAAAACGCTGAAATTTTATTAAGAAAGAACTCCACATAAAATTCTGGTTGAACATCCGATAAAATCCCTCTTAACAACCAAATGAAAATCAATTTATAATTAAATCAACCACCGTTTTGCATGTTGGGTTGCATTAAAATGTACATTTTATCATATTTTTAAAATTAATGCATAGTCGCGTGTTTTTGTGATTGAATGTTTATTATTATTATTATTTTTTTTTTTGAATATGAAAATGCAAAATCATGGCGGTCTTTCATATGAATGGTTAGTGTGACAAAAAATACAGCATTGACATTGATGTTACAAAAAAGAAATTCATACAAAAATAGAATAATATTAAAATTTGTCATGATTTTGCTTTAATTTCCCAATGGCTATAATAAAATATCATAAAAAAGGACGATATGAATCTAGTCAAGAGTTAATTCTAGCGTATTAGTGATGAAATACTGAAGGTGGAATTAAATTTAGGTCACTTCCAACAACAATAAATCATTGTATGTGTGGTTTATTGTGTATTTAAGGAAAGGGGTGACTTACTTTCCCATTTTTGTGTTGAAATTTATTCCTTTTCCCGTTTAATTGCAGACGCTAGCCAACATGCAAGGAAGATTCCAAAGAGTTGTAAGAAGCAAATTCCAATTCCGACACCAATCAATATTTTTGCGTTATCTTCAACACGTTCTCTGAGCTTTCCTACACATCCGTCCTAGAAAATAATTAAATTAATTGAAATTAGTTGCGTTTTTATGTAATTTCATGTACTTACCGCGAAATATCGATCAATGTAAAAAGCAGCCGCATTCTTACAATCCCCAATTGAGTAATCAATGTGATCTGGTCGACAGCAACTCACAGGAATTGTTGCATTGTTAGTGGTATACCAATCTTTAGCACCCAAAACACCACAACACTTCAATCGTCTTTGTAGCGGATCCCAAGCCATCATATCGGCATTACTTCTTCGCTGAATGCTAGTTTGCAAACTACGATTAATGGCATTTTCCAAGTCAGCTTTAAATGCAATTGCCGCAATTCCAACTGCTAATTCAAATATGAAAATAATAGCAAGACATAAGGCAAACACCATTAATAAACTTGAATTTTCCTTGAGTGCTCCATAACAACCGAGCGTGGCAACGGCAAATATCAAAAGACCGGCAATGATAAGCACAATTGGTGGTGCAATAACTTTTCCCTCAAGGAAATGCTTAAAATCTCCAATGTCAGCAAGGACAGCCGCTCCAGCAATCAATATGCCTAGACCGGATATCTGTAAAAAAAATTTAATGGAATGAGATAAGTATTGAAAGGTTATTGACAGTAATTGATTTTTCCTCTCTGATACGGTTTGAAATTATTAATATGAGTACTTTAACTTGTTCAGAAAAATAATAACAGAAAAAAACACAAGGGTTGATTCATTCAGGTAAACAATCATCATCAAAATACCGTTATCTGACGATAAAATCACGTTAGTTGTTACAAGTAATAATAACAATAAACATGAAAAACTTGTACGAAGCTAAAATCTACCCTTAGAACAGTAAATGAATGACCTCATAACTTTTCTTTTACAATTTATATGAAAAGTAAAGTTTTATATAAGTTAAAAGAACTAATAATTTCTCACTTTCTCTGTTTCAAAACTATATCACTATTTATTTATCGTTCTTATACTTTTATGAGGTTGTTGGTCATTATTTTAGTTGAATTAGGTTATAACATCAAACGTTCCGACACTCTCAAGAATTTTTAGTGAGCTAGGTGACATACAGCTGTATGTAGGTATGTGTGTATAAGAAAATTTCCTTTTATTTGAGCTCAATTTAACAAAATGCTACAATAAAATGTGAAAAGGGGAGTTTTTTTTTCATATTCAAAGTAAATATCATTTATTGTGTTAGGACAGCACACACACATACATTGAAATATGAATAAAATGGAAAAATTTTACTCAGAAAATTGATAAAAGTGCATTACAAGAGGATCTGTTGAGTCAGTTAATGTTTCGTATTGGGAGAAATGGAACTGTGAGCGATAAAAATTAGTCATAGCCATTGCTCCTGATTTTGTACCAATTTCAGCAATTGAATAGTGGTGAAAAAGACTTGTGCTGAGTCCTCGGATCAGTGTTAGGTAAGTAATTTTAACTGCTCTATTCTGATTATTTATTGTAGGTGTTTAAAATATCAGTGTATTTGGCTCAACCTCTTGATTGAATTTTTCTGAAAAAAGTGGGAGAACTGTCGAAAGTGCAAGGTCTAGAATATGAGTTGGGTTCTCCTAATATAAGCGTTAACGCTAACGTAGATAGTGTTGATACTGTTCTGCATTTAAAGAGGCAAAAGATATTCATTTGTCCAGTGGTAAAAGCATTCGCTTTGCAACTGGATGGCTTGGGTTCGATACTCAGAGAGGACAATCATCAGTAATGATTGAAAGTAATTTGGAACCATGAAAGTAATTTGGATAATGGGGATATTTATTCAAAAAATTGCATTAAAAGACAAAACGTTCACAAAAGCGCATTTTTCTTTGAAATTAGCTACAAAACAGTCAAAGTAATAATCATGAGTAGCAATCAAATTATTGGTTGCACGAAAAAAACCACACTCACTTGACTCTTTATATAATATTTGTCCTTATTTTCATTAAAACCCACTTCTCTTTTTTTTGTTTTCTTACAACTGTCATTTATTTTGTGTTTATTTTTTTTCTTGTAATTATTTGACTGAGTTTTTTGAGTTTGAGACAGAAAATTCTAATTTACCATCATGATAATTGATTAAAATGCATGAGTCACATTAAAACAAACTTATGTCGTTGAATCGCAATCACTTGATTTAATCGCAAAGGAAATTATTATGATTCGACCTACAGTTGTGCTTGGTTTTTGCATGTCCTAATTTAACTTGTCAAAATTTCTCCTTTGATCATTAACTTGCATTAATTTTAGACAGTAATGACCCAGATTTGATCAAAATTATACTGGAAATGTGGGTTTTTGTGCATTTTCAAGGTTTCTATGACGAAAGTCTTTTATTTTTGTGTAATTTTTCCATTAATTTCTATTAATTAATTGTTATTTTGTGCTGTAATTAGTTTTTTTTATATGATATTCCCTTGTTACCTTTAACGACTTGATTTACCAATATTGACACTAATCATTCGTCACAAAAACTTTTATTTACCAAGTGTTATAAATAAATGTAAGTTACAGTTACCCTGTGATTATAATCAGATTATATTCGAAAAAAATTACATACAAGCATTTTTATTCAGAAGTTTTCCTTAATTTCCAGTAAATAATTAATCAGACAAGTAATCAGTGAATTTGAGACGTAATTTGTTTTTTTTTCTTCATGGAATGTTCTTTTTATATAATTTTATCAAAAAATTTCAATTCAATAGTTTCATTGCATTTAAAATAGGACCCACCTACACACAATTAAAATTTCAGTGCGTGTAATTAATCGTCACATGAAAAATAACAAAACGATTGCCAAGAAAACAATAATTAATTTTTTTTCTTTCAATAAACATTTAATAAAAAAAGTAAAGTAGGTTAAGTTTTTCTTTCTTTTTTTAGATCAATGTCCTTTGAGAAAACAGAAAATAAGTTACAATTAATTTTAGTGACTTAACATGTAAAACATCATCCACCTTTCAATTTTGATTAATTCCTTCACAAATTTAATATCAACAATTTACGTCTAATATCTATTTTTATGGAAATTTCACTTCATTTACCAGAAAATTTGAACTAGATTAACTGTCAAAAATAAATAAAATCAACAATAAAGTAGGACATAAGTCAATAACAGTACAAAGACAGCCCATCATTTTTTTAACGTGTGTTTTTTTAATATTATCATATTTCGATTGTATTTCAAACTTAGTGTGAGTTTGTTTTCGAACATAAATTTATGAATTATTTATTGATAACGTTTTATCATTTTTTTTTAATATTAGGGAATGAGAAGAAAAAAAGGAGACAATTAGAATAACATACATTAATGACATTAAACCTAGAACGCAATTATGGAAAAAAAGGAATTACAAGTATAAATCAATCCAATATTTGAAAATTAAAAGTAATACAATAAGGGGAGTGAAAAAAATGAGGTATGTGACAATTATTATATTTTTTTACATTATTACTAATTAATTTTATTTCAGGGATCACTCAAATAAAGCACTCATGCATTGGCATCGAATGAAAGAAAAATTACATTGCCATTCAAAAAACTTTGTTCAAAAATCACTTTAAATTTAAAAACTGTCAAAGCAATATTAGAGAAAAAACTTGTATAGTAAAGATTCAAGCTGAATAAGAGCTTTAAAAATTTATTCTAGCACCAAGAAGCCCTACTTCATGATGACATCCTTTTGAACACTTCTAATAGATTCAGATCAATACATCGTCCGATTGAGCTTGCTGAGTATCTTGTTGCCACTGGTTTTTCCACCATAACTGAGTGCATAAAGGCTTGGAATGATGCAAACCTGTCTAGTCCGTTATTCGACAGAAAGAAAGAATTTTCACTGAAAAGAAAAGCGTAGTGGAACTTAAATAGGCCTTAGAACAGGACATGCAGGACAAATTCAAACTTGTTAAAATGGACGAACAAAGACAGCCCTACTTATGAATGAGGCCTTGAGCAGCAAACAATAAATCAATTAATTTTGAACGAGTGTCCCGCTCTTTCATTTAAGGGACATATCGATGACATTAAATTGCTGAATGATAATGCAATTGAATAGATTAGAGGACTTAATCTTGAATTTTTGAATAATGATGTAAATTTTTGAAGAAACGTACGCTTATAATAATAATAATAGATTTTGGCTTACTGCTCACGAGCTCTCTAGTTTAAAATCAGAAACTTCAATAAATTTGGTATGAATCACTAAACACGGTAATATCGTGCAATGATCCAAACATGGAAGAGCAATGTTGCTACAGAATATGATGATGGCAGCCAAGAAAAACATGAAAAGGCACTAGGATCGCTTATGTGAAGTCTGTAGCTCACACTGTACAATTTTGAAAATCAGTAATTTTATAAAGGTTCTTTCTGCTTTTGATGTTCAGAGACAAATTTGAATCGAACACAACGAGAGCCTGGTTGACTGTAAATTCACACTTCAGAAACCTATCACACCATGTATTATTCAATTTAATTTTCTTAATTTATTTCAGCTTTAGCTGAACCTTGAATCTTAAAAATAATGAATCATGCAAAATTTCTTCAAAAACTTCTAAAGTCATCTGAATTTAGTCATGATAATTCTCCGAAACAAATTTAAAGTAAAATCACGTTCCAAGAAAAGAATTATCTTAAAACAACTGTTGTATTTTTTTTTCAAATCAAAATAACAACAAACATCCAAGGCTGATCGTTCCACATCTGTTCACATCATAAAAGTCTCTACCAAAAATTACAACTTAAGCAAAATCACAATTGTTCTGCTAGTTGAAATTTAACTTAATTAGATGATGATTTTTATTGTATTCATAAAAAAAATTTAATCTTAAAATTGTACTTCATTTGATATAAAATTGAAAAAAAAATTAATATTGGAGACTTACCGCAAAAATAAGATTAAATATAAATAATAAATATTTCACTGTTCTAGAACCACAATCTAAATTCATGTTCATTATTTTATTTATTTTTTTTTGTTTTAAAAGAACTTAGATTAAATAATTTTTCTAATTTCACTTTCAAAGTATTTTTTTTTATATTCTATATCAATTTACTTTCAATTTCAATGATAATTTTTCTCTTTTTTTTATATGTATTTTATAAAAAATACTGAATCATTATTTGTTAGGAAAATTTTTGCTTCTTAACTCGAGCACAGCTAATTCCAAAATAAATTCTTTTTTTCAAGTTATTTGTTCTAGTGGATGGTTGTGGTCACTCGAGTAATGTTATTTTTGTTTGAGGTGCGCGCGTTATTAAACGTACATTGAAATAGTTTTTTTATTTAAGTTTTTCATTAAATACTACATGCATAGAAGCTTTTTCATACAGTCGGTCAATGAGTGACCTCATAACAATTCCAGTGGACACAACATTCTTGTACATATAAAACGAGTGTGGGTTTTCATGAGAATTTTGTCTTGAATTTTGTGAGTATGGTAATTTCTCAGTAAAGGTATTTAAGGATTCAAAGCTGAATGGAGTTAAAGCGTTTCATAGGAAAAATCCATGATGATTTCATTCGAAAGCTTTTAAATAGCTACATGTAGCATTTAATTGGGATTTTCATGTAAAGTGGTAAGTTCTCAGAGAATGTTTAATTTTCTCTACAGTTAGAAGGAAAAAGCTTGATGCTTTGTATATTGCTGGTCAACTTCATACAAATTTTGTGGGCGCTTGTTTAATTTTATTTTTTTTTTATTCGACAACATTTATGATAATCACTATTAGTGAGGTATGTTGACGTTTTCCCAATAAGAAATAAACATATCAAGTGCTACGACCAGTTCATGTCTTTTTCAAATGAAAATTGGAATTCAAGAGTACCCTCTGCGTTCTCTGAATGCTATGCATCGATTTTTAATTTAGGGCATTTTATCGAAAGTTTTTCATTGATCTTCTCAAGAGACGAATCATTAATTCAATGAATTTTCTTCTTACAGTTTATTGTTTAATTCGAACCTATCAATACTAGCCACTTAACTCATAACAACCATTAAAATATATTGGAAATATGATAAAAATTAATTGATCTACATCATATCGAACGATATACATTTAATGACCTGATGATAATTGTAAAGTGTCATAAAATTAGGAATTTTCTTTTAATCAGAAAACATGAAAATGACTCATTTTCAATGGAAATAACATCGTATGTTCCATTATTATTTCCATTGAAACCATTTTTTATTAACTGACATATTATCTGTTGCTAGAAATCTCGATTTCAAGTCTTACTTTTATGCTCTTTCTATGAAATGAATGAAAATAAAATTTGACAGGATACTTTATAAGTGAAGTCATTTATAGAAGTGATTTCATTTTTAACTTTATCATACATCAAATTTGATTACCTCAAGTTTTCAACGACTTAATAAAAAATATGTGAAATTTCAGGTTTCGAAAATTTCCTCAATTAAATTGTTTTTGAATTCTTTTGAAATGGAGCCATTAGTTGGAAACATCATCAAGATCTCCATGAACTCCATTTCAGGCCGTAAGTAAAGCCGTTAAAATTTAAAGAAACTCAATCATCATTTTTCGTTATAAATTTAAAAAAAAAAATTCATATAAAATCAAAAGTAAGAATCCACAACACGCAACCACCATTAAAAGCTTTTCAAACTTTTTCAACATTTGATCTAAATGCCATAGAACAGAAGTCATTTTATCGCTTTATAGTAAAAGTATTTGTTCTCATGACAGGCCAAGTGTGTCACTAAAACACAGTGAAAATAACTTAAAGTACATACAGTTTAAAAGAAAATTACTTGTACGGTAAAAGAAAAAGTGAAAATTTTCTATATTTATTGTATTGTTGAGGAAAACTCGATAATATTATCGTGTGTCCAGTATTCGTCAAAGTATATCAAAGAAGGTTTAGGTTAGGTTAGTGACCGCATTAATTTATAGAGTTAAAAGTATTAGTATTAGTTGGTCAATACGTAAAATGAATGGAAAGGGTGTATAATTTTTTTTTTGTATTGAATATTAATTTAAATTGTAAATGTTTTCATGGATAGGCAGGATCTGTTAGATGACGAAAAGAGTAAAAAAATTATCTGATTTTCTCTTGTCTTAATTTTTTCTTGTATCCTATCCTATAATGCAAATTTACCATAATTTTAGAGCTTTCTTAATTTTTAAAAATTTTCTTCAAATATCTGTTTTTTATCTGAATTGAGTCTCCAAGTCACTCCCTACTCGTATAAGCTCAGTGTACTCGGTTAACATTTAACCTCTTTGCGTGATAAGAAAATTTCCATATACAATGCAATATGTTAGCCAAAAAGCTTTTCTACTGACAAGTTTTTCATTTAAATAAATATGAAAGCTTCATTTCAACATCCAGTGGTTTCTTTAGGGGCTGTAGTCTTCAAGTAGAAAATTAGATAAATAGATAAATTGCCGCTTAAAGTTAAATATCGATGGAAATTTGGTGTAACAGAGAGTCTTTTGTAGGTTCGCACCTAGAACACTATTTTATGGTTCGCACTTAGCCAGCAACCACTGAGAGTCTAGTGAGAAGTCTAGTTCCGGCTCAAAGTTCGTGTTTGAAATTAGACTTTCCATGTCTTCTATCATAGCTTTACAATTAGTTCATTATCATCACATCAAAAACATTTTAGTACATTGTTGATGAAGCTAATCTCATTGAAAGAAGTGACTCACTTTGCATATCCTCCTGTAAGCCTGCGGTATCCAAGAGAGAAAGGACAGAAAATGTAGCACTTTAACCATGTAGTTGACGGTAATGTAAAACAGCTTTGAAATCTGTGCTAAAGTTTCAAACAGAACCGCGTACCGTTGGTGCAGTGGTTTAGCATACAGTCGTTCGTTCGACTAGGTTAAACAGCTGTGAATGGTGCTGGTTGTTGGATGGGTGACCACCTACCAAAAGTACGCTACATAAGATTGTCGTATGTCTGAATGATCCATAGTACTCTTACTATTCGAGAAAAAGACAACATGCACATTAATTAGGATAAGATAACACTAGTACATACAAGTGGCTGAGGTGATCTTGGGAATCTGCGTTCAATTCCTGGCTAGTACGCTAACATAACATAACATAACATTCAACAGAACGTGATTAGAATTTCGGGGCATATCTTTTGTCACCACTAAACTACGTTCCAAACTTTTAACAAACAATTAACTTTTATGTAAAACTCTTGTATGTAATGTAAAGCTCTAGGTATGTCTATGAAATATGATATTATATTGTTTTAACATTACTTATATTATTTTCTGTCATAATTATTTTAAGATATAAGACTTCCGCATATTGATATTTACGTGACTACATTTTTTTTTGCATTTTGAAAGTTCTTTGACGAGTTCATTTTAAATTTAGAATCGAATTGAAAATGAAGCCTTCAAATGATGATTTCAAATTTTTGCTTGAAATCTAAACAAAGCATAGCAACAATTATTGTAAATTCTTTATTTTGATCTGCAATTTTTTTTATGTTCCTTGTATTTCACTAATAATTTAATTATTCTTTGTCATGAAACGTGAGTTTTCGTTTTCAACTTGAAATTATCTTGAAAATGGTGAATTTTGTAAAGGAAATGAATGAAAATGTATTTTTTGTTGCTTTTAATAGAAAATGTTTAAGTTAAAAATCATTAATTATTGTTTTTACCCTCTGAGAAATAAAAGCGTACTTTTGACGCTTTAAAGTGTATTTTTGACGCTTTAAAGTGTCAAAAGTACGCTTCAGTATCAAAACGACGCTTTAAAGTGTCAAAAGTACGCTTTCATATTTTTTTACAGAATTTCCGTTTTTTTGAAATACGATATCTTGAGAAATACATGTCATAGAAAAAATTCTAAATATATTTTGGAAACAACAGAAAAACATCTTTAAGAATCTTTTTCAACATTTTAATTTTTGTAAAAAAATGAGTTTTAGAGCGAAAATTTAAAATTTTTCATACAAATCATAAGAAATTAATGCAAATCGATATGAAAAATGAGAAATATTTGTCATAGAAAAAAATCTGAATACGTTTCGGAAACAACAGAAAAATATCTTTAAGAATCTTTTACAACATTTTAATTTTTGTAAAAAAATGAGTTTCAGAGCGAAAATTTAAAATTTTTCATAAAAAGTATGAGAAATTGATGCATGCTTTTGCCGATTCATACAGGTGTCTTGCAATACTCAAGTGTTTGGTTTGCATCAATTGCTTATGATTTTTATGAAAAATTTAAAATTTTCGCTCAAAAACTTTCCAAAACATATTCAGAATTTTTTCTATGACAATTATTTCTCATTTTTTATATCGATTTGCATCAATTTCTTATGATTTGTATGAAAAATTTAAAATTTTCGCTCAAAAACTCAATTTTTTTTACAAAAATTTAAATGTTGAAAAAGATTCTTAAAAATGTTTTCTGTTGTTTCCAAAACATATTCAGAATTTTTTCTATGACAAATATTTCTCACTTTTCATATCGATTTGCATTAATTTCTTATGATTTGTATGAAAAATTTAAAATTTTCGCTCAAAAACTTAATTTTTTTTACAAAAATTAAAATGTTGAAAAAGATCCTTAAAGATGTTTTTCTGTTGTTTCCAAAACATATTCAGAATTTTTTCTATGACAAATATTTCTCATTTTTCATATCGATTTGCATCAATTTCTTATGATTTGTATGAAAAATTTAAAATTTTCGCTCAAAAACTCAATTTTTTTTACAAAAATTTAAATGTTGAAAAAGATCCTTAAAGATGTTTTTCTGTTGTTTCCAAAACATATTCAGAATTTTTTCTATGACAAATATTTCTCATTTTTCATATCGATTTGCATCAATTTCTTATGATTTGTATGAAAAATTTTAAATTTTCGCTCAAAAACTCAATTTTTTTTACAAAAATTTAAATGTTGAAAAAGATTCTTAAAGATGTTTTTCTGTTGTTTCCAAAATATATTTAGAATTTTTTCTATTACATGTATTTCTCAAGATATCGTATTTCAAAAAAACGGAAATTCTTTAAAAAAATATGAAAGCGTACTTTTGACACTATAAAGCGTCGTTTTGATACTGAAGCGTACTTTTGACACTTTAAAGCGTCAAAAATACACTTTAAAGCGTCAAAAGTACGCTTTTATTTCTCAGAGGATATATAAATAAATAAAGAAAAATTAATTATTAGGAAAATTTTTTATAATAAGAATTTGTGAGTTCAATAAACTTGTGAGTGACTAAATGACTAATAAGGATTTAACAAACATTTTTTATAGGTTTAATGGAGAGAAAAAACTAAAAATTAATTCAATTTAAAGACGATTAAGAAAAAAAATAAGAATTTAAACATATAATTTTAAAAATAATCATGAATAACGTTTATTTATTTTATTAAACGTACAAATTAAATTTTTCTTAACAACAAAAAATGGTATAGACTTAAATATGGCATGATGTTTTTTTTCTTTTAACGGAAATAAATACTTAGCAGTTACAATACAAAAGGAATGTTAGAATATTTATAGGATTTTTCACTTTTCTTATCAGTTGTAGACATTTTTATGACTAAAAAGAGATTATTCGGACATGTAATTCAATTTAACTTCTGTAAATTTGCTTATTTCATGGCAATTTCTAAATTCGCAATAAATTTGGCTTTCCTTGGAATAACTTTAAACGGTTTTCATTAAATTTTGAAGAAAAATTAATTGAACATAAGTTTCAACGATACAATAAAGGAAGAGAAAATTATTAAATATGATGAAATTGTGCGCGTTGAACCTGAATCTGACGGCCATTCAGCTTCATATGGTTGCCTAAAATTATGAAATAATGAGTATTTTAATGATGATGTTTTGTCAAAGGAAATTCCTTAATACACCTTTTTGTTAATAGAGAAATTGAAAACATGTATGTTAGTGACAGGTCTTTTGATGGGTAATTACATTTCTAGGTTTCCAAGAAAATTTTGTTACATTATGAATTTTATCAAGGACAAACACACACATTTCCTACCTTAATTTTTCATGTAAAGCACTTTAATACAACAAATTAAGTGCTCAACCACTCACTTTTCTACAAAAATATATCAATTTATTACTCAGACATTTATATATCACTTACCTTCTCATTTCATTGAGCTTTTTTAATGATATTGAATTTATTTAGCATAAACAAAAAAAAAATACAGAATTGTAATAAACAGATAGGCAGACATTTCGATACAAACAAGTTAACGAATATTTTTTTATTAAATTATTAATAAACTGAACAACACACACTCACACACACACTGTATTTAATTCATAACGATTAATATGAACTAGTTTGGAGTTGAAGCGATTATCTGCTCTTTAATTCTGTACTGATTATGCTTGTGAGACCGACAATATTGCAAAAAAATAAAAATAAAATTACATTGCAACATACTACGATTTCATAATCAGTACGATTCAGGTTTCAAGATAAAAATCAATGTCAATTTAATGGGATGCCTCTCCCTGTTAACTTACATCATAAAAATGTGACCCAATTTAGTTCGAGCTTAATGTTTATTTGCTTTTCACGACTCATAATTAATGATTGTAGTTGTCACTTAATACATTTTTTTTCTCATTTCATTGATATAATTGCGTTAATAAATAATGTTGTTATTAGCAATTCAAATTAAAAAAATATTCCGATCAATGACTTATTGAAATGCTGTCATGTTAGAAGTAAATATAAACAAATTTGATCTTGAATTGATAATTCAAGGAACTTGTATGCATTAATTTTGCAGGATTTTTTTGTGTTAGATACAGGAAATTTAATTTTATTGCTTATTTTGATTCTATTTTGAAGTTAAATGTTCTTACTTAGAATGTTTGTTGAATTGAGTTGACGACGTATCACAGATTTAAGCTTTTTCGACTTTAAGTTTTAACGAAAAAGAGTAAGTGACTAAAAAGTTTTTTAGGCGAGCTAAAGCGTGTTTAAGTGAGTTTTAACTCGTTTGAGTCACTTTCAAACAATCTTAACTCCTTTAAATCAGCTTCAGCGACTCTTAGATCTTTTCAGTCTGTTAAAGCCTCTCTAAGCTCGATTTCAGACATAAACTAACTAAAATTGCCTCAATAAAGAGTAGAATCATAATTTAAATGAAATTTATGTAACAAAATGTCAAATTGACATTTAAATTATTATAAAATTATATTAGTAATTTAATTATAACAATAAGCAAAGGTTTACATAACATCACGTCATATTTGTGTGAAGAAACCGTAAAATTAGTTCATATCAAAGTACATTAACATCAACGACAAATATTATTGTTTTTTGTTACATTGCTACAAGAAGTAGGTAGATAGGTTCTAAGTTACCTAAAGTAATTGCTCAATTATATCTTATTAATATTTATTAACTGATTAATCACATAGACAAAGACGAAAGACTGGTTTAAGACACAGAAAAGTATGAACGAAGCAATAACAATTTATTATATGAAGGCATTACATTTATTGGACAAAGTACTTTTTTAGAGTATAGTTTTAAACATGTAAAGAAAATCAAAAAAAATTGATATTTACAAGATTCCAATAACGCCACAAGCTAAACGTCCTCCAGCATTACCAGTGGACTTTGAATCAGCATGATCAGTTCTGCCCAAATCATCGATTTTTTCATGCACGACAATAGCACGTCCCAAAATTGATCGTTCTCCGTACAAAGTTGCAACTGTATCTGTGAATTTAGTGTTTGCAACACCATCTAAACCAGCTTCAATATTGGCCCAGTCACCGACATGTCTGATCTTGTCATTGATATCACCATGAGTATTTCCATCGGGATTGTAATGACCTCCAGTACTGGCACATCCACCACTTAAATCACCCTTTTGATGGACATGGAAGCCATGATAGCCAGGTGATAATCCAACTAAGCTGACTTCAATTTGAAGGGGTTCTGTGACAGAGTTTTGAGTCAATGTAACATTTCCGTTGACTGTGTCACTTTTCAATACAGCGATTGCCTTCAATGGTCCTTGCTGTGATGAGTTGTGAGAAGAAGAAAAAAAAAGTTTATTTAAATAAAATATAAAAAAATTTAATCTACACACATAAAGCGCAAAATATATGTTTATATTTTTCCAAGAAAACCAAATTTAACTACTACCACAATCCTGTTATTTGTGCGTTTTATTCTACATTATTTATCTGTTTCAAATCTACTCTTGATCTGAATTTTAACTGTAACCAACTTTTTCCCTTTTAAATTAAAATTAAAACCTACTTCATGACCACATGCAATAGGAACGTGGTCTGGATAGCCACCAAATTGATATTGTGGTTGTGGCTCTGGAGCATATTGTCTGTCGTGGGCATTGTAGACAGGCACTAATCGTATTGTTTGTCCATGACTTACATCAAAGTCACCAAAGAACTGATGCAATATTTATAATAATTTTAATTTAATCTCATATAAATTTCATGGCACATTTTATATTTATTTTTTTATTAAAATTAATGTTTGTTATTATTTTTAATTAAAAGAATCATTTTAATTTACCTGAGCACTAGCTGAAATATACCCAATTGAGCCGATTATTGATAATACACACAACAATTTATGCATGTTTTTTTTATTAATTGTAAAATGTCACGATTGAATATTTATTTACAAATTAATTTAAATTTGTTTTTTTTTTTGTTTGAAATGAGTGTCACTAAAAATGATCTTAACAAGGCAAAATACGAGAGACGACTAAATGGTTTTTGGTATGAGAGATCACTTTTATGATCATTTATCGGTGTGTAATGTATAGGCAGAGGCATTTTCTTATAAGATTTGGAAAAATGCGCTTTTATGAAGTTTTATGTGAATTTTATGAAAAATTTCTGTTAGTGAAATTTCATCACTGATTGATGTTCAGCAAACTTTCAAGGCTATGCGCCAAATTGTACGTGTGTATGAAAAGTCTTTAGAGTTATACGGTAGCAGTCTCTCGTTCAGGCCAAATTCATAAAGTAAAAGTATTTTCTGTCTCAGATCGATCTTTTCTTTCATAATTTGAGGTACCTTGAGTTAAGTTTGAAATAGTCCTACGCGACCTAGACCACTGTGAAGTTTTTTCCGATTTTTTTTTTCCGATTTTTTTTTACACTGTTAAAAAATTATCGGAAAAATTAGGGTGTCCATTTACGTAAAATTTTTTGGGCCAGTAAAATATCGGAAAAAGTTCGGAAAATCGGAAAAAGTTCGGAAAATCGGAAAAAAGTCGGGAAAATCGGAAAATTGTGGGAAAAATCGGAAAATTGTAGGAAAAATCGGAAATATCAGAATTTTTCAATTTTACCAAAAATTAATGAAAAAAAAGAAAAATTTCAAAATTTAATCAGCCATATGGAATATATATAAAAAAACCGTTTTTTTTTTGTCTTTTTGGTTTATTGTTTCACTCTAAAATTTTTATCTTCCATTATTTTTGAGTTTAGTTTGCTGGAGCATTTCCGGGGATATCTAAAGATGGGGGGTAAGCAAAGATATAGACCCCTCTAGAGGAAAATTTTTCGGAAAAGTGCGAAAAATCGGAAAAATAGCTTTTTTTGGTTTATTGTTTCACTCTAAAATTTTTATCTTCCATTATTTTTGAGTTTAGTTTGCTGGAGCATTTCCGGGGATATCTAAAGATGGGGGGTAAGCAAAGATATAGACCCCTCTAGAGGAAAATTTTTCGGAAAAGTGCGAAAAATCGGAAAAATAGCTTTTTTTGGTTTATTGTTTCACTCTAAAATTTTTATCTTCCATTATTTTTGAGTTTAGTTTGCTGGAGCATTTCCGGGGATATCTAAAGATGGGGGGTAAGCAAAGATATAGACCCCTCTAGAGGAAAATTTTTCGGAAAAGTGCGAAAAATCGGAAAAATAGCTTTTTTTGGTTTATTGTTTCACTCTAAAATTTTTATCTTCCATTATTTTTGAGTTTAGTTTGCTGGAGCATTTCCGGGGATATCTAAAGATGGGGGGTAAGCAAAGATATAGACCCCTCTAGAGGAAAATTTTTCGGAAAAGTGCGAAAAATCGGAAAAATAGCTTTTTTTGGTTTATTGTTTCACTCTAAAATTTTTATCTTCCATTATTTTTGAGTTTAGTTTGCTGGAGCATTTCCGGGGATATCTAAAGATGGGGGGTAAGCAAAGATATAGACCCCTCTAGAGGAAAATTTTTCGGAAAAGTGCGAAAAATCGGAAAAATAGCTTTTTTTGGTTTATTGTTTCACTCTAAAATTTTTATCTTCCATTATTTTTGAGTTTAGTTTGCTGCAGTTTTTC